>JAVQIZ010120847.1:0-57098 GCA_036023535.2 Galaxias brevipinnis | reverse complement strand
ACACACACACACACACACACACACACACACACACACACACACACACACACACACACACACACACCCACACCCACACCCACACCCACACCCACACACACACACACACTCGCACACACTCTCACACACACACAAACACACTTTCATAGTACAGAAAACTTTTAAATCAGGTGTAAATTAAGCTCAGCAGCAACATTGGAATGTGGATTCTACATATTCCCTATTCCTCTGAAATGACAGAGCTGCCATTAGGGGCTCAGTGACGCTGCCATGTTTAAAGGATAATCTTGCCCTGGCCATCTGGTGAAGATTTCCTCTCTTCTCTATGTTTCTGGTTTCCTTTTTTTCTTTCAAAATTCATTTAAATCAAATGCTGGGTTGTAATCTCTCATAGCAACTGAAAATGATTTAAAGTCACTTGGATAAGATTGATCTGTTCATAAAACATACAACCCCCAAAAATATTTAAGATTAAGAGATTTAAGATACAACTTATAGTACTTCATAGTACTTACAGTATTTTAGGAACAAACAGCATGTTTTATAGTGGTCAAATTCAGTGGTAAACATGCCCCTTTGCTGGGTACCAACGTCCCTACAGTAGCAGTGGCTGGAAAGAGCAAACATAAAGTATCATCACATCAGTGAGTTACTGCACACTCAGCCACTTCCTAACAGGATAGATTCAAATCCACAGCTCTTCCCAATGGGGACCAACACAGGAAAATCTGATTTTCCTGTTGCAATTATGATTAAAGTAGAGGTAATAGGCTTAAGTTCAGCTTGGCACCAGCAGTGTACACAGTTTTGTTGGTGCATGCAGGCTTTGAATCACACTTTTGGATGTCTGTGTTTTGTGTAGCGTGCAGCGTGCCTTTGCTGTGTTGTCTTTTCATTTGGACTATGTGTGCATGTGTGTGTGTGTGTGTGCACAAGCGTGCTCAATGTTTTTGCATGAAAAGCAGCTGCGGCAAGAAGTGAAACGAGACTGCTTTGAGGACACAGACGGTCACCTGTGGAGACTTGGCACTACAGTTGTCTGTCTAACTAAAATTAGCCGACCAATCATACCAAAGCCCTGCCCCTAAGAAGTTTGTAATGATAAGCGTTATATGAGAGAACTCCTCTGACACGGCCCATGCAAACAAGCATCCAAGTGTCCCAACATGACATGCAGTTCATATCTCGTGTATCAGTTACCATGTATTGCTCTCGGTATAACGATACAGTTGTCGAAATGAATACACTTTATCCTTTGTCATTCATTTCAGTCTTTTTATTTTGGACACAGAATCTATTAGTAGGGGCTTCATCATGAGTGGTATGCCTTTCTTTCCCCTCCGTTCACTATCTGCCATGTGGTCTTTCCCATAAGGCCAGCTTATGGGTTACGGGGTCAGAGCCACAAAGAACCATCACTTAGAGGCTAAAGACTCTAGATTCAAGATTAACTGCATGGCTTCCACTCAAGGGGCTGTGCATCCACACGCACAACTCAAAGTAAAGCATTTGGAGGATTCTAGACAAGGGTTAAACCCAATCAAAAAAGATTACTAACTCATGCTTTTGCTGGTTGATGATCATTTCAAGGTCATCCCGGGCAGTCGTATATTCAGAAAACCGAACCGAACACTGACGTTGAACCCACCAGTTAGGCTATTACAGAATTGACTCCTAGAAAAGAAGATTATTGTTCCTATATGGCACCATAGTATTAGTTTAGAGATTTACAACAGTTTTCAAGTCAGCATAGCTGCTCTCCTTTCCATTCTTCAGATACAGACACATTCAGTTTTTATCAAAGTAGCTGAGAGAGTGTTTAGGATAAACAGGAAATTGCCTGATGTGTTCATTAGAGTCTGGACATAGAACCACACTGTGAACCACGCTGTAATACCCTAGGCCTCTCTTCTCAATGTCAGGCAGTAATGTAATGCATCCTGAAGTACACTTCGGTGTTACTGTAAGTAACACACTTCCACTTGACATCGTACTGTCCATTGCCTTGTTTTTCATATTAGTATGAAACAGAACAGGTGTCACTGAGGTTGTTTATACTGTAGTGCAACTGATCAATATAACAGATATGCTGAGATATGGGGCAGTAGTGGAGTGTATATATGCACGGATTCATTGAAAACCAGAACTATCCATCGTGGTGCCATTAGTAAGCCCTCTAATACCGTAATACCTCGCCGTAGAGACAATAAAGCCTGTCCTAAAAGCAGTAATTTACTCTGTGAAAAGTTTTGGTGAGTAATGTCTGCTCTGAGAGGCCCGCTTCTCTGATTTGTGGCAGCTGGAGGGCTCTTCTTTGGGGTAATAAGAGGGACCAGCTTAAGCACTCCTGCAACTGCCAGTGTCCTGGTGCTATAGTATATACTTTGACAGCACTGCCTCACAACAGTGGGTTGTATACACACAAACGCACGCAGACACACACACACACACAGACACACACACAGACACACACACACACACACACACATACACACATTGATGCACAGACCCTCTTCGGAGTCATTGTTTTATTGTTTCCCACTGAGCAGGTCTTGATCACATCGCTGTCAGTTTTGTATATCTTTTAATATTTAATGAGGAACAGCTTCTCTCTTAGCTGATGGGAGTTTTCTTATCTTGGTATCTAAGTACAATATATTACCCAATTACATGTGCATGTTGTGCAACCATGGTCATTAGAAAATAATAAGAAGAATCTTAATTATATTGAACTGAATGGATGTGTGTTGCTTTTTGAAGGCATTCACTAAGTGATGTCTGATCTGAACCAACGGCCAGTGGCTTCTATCCAGTCACATGCCTCAATGCTGGATTGCATTGGAGCTGTTGGAGAAATCTCACTGATGTGTTAAATACTGGTGCTCTTGACCCTTTCAAAAGTCACAGTGTGCCTCTTATGCCTCATTGTGCTACCAGTCATTTAATTTTTTGGGGTAAGCCAGTAATTGGTGGGTCCCTATGTCAACGTCAATTCCTTTATTTGATCGTCTCCTCAAACTCCTAAAATCTATAATTGCCATGGACAAAAATATGTGGTGTAAATCCTATTAACACTAAATGTTTTTTTTCTAGACCAAGGTTTCATGGAGAGTTAGTGAGAGTCAAGTAACACAAGTAATCTGTGTTAGTGTTTCCAAATGGGGCGAGAAAGTTGTAAGCTCAAATATGACAGTTATGTGTGAGACAGCTAGCAAGTATGTGGGGAACTTACAGATGAAACACCACTAAGTAATTATCTACGAATGCACCCTTTTATTGCTAACAAAGGTCATGAGAAAATACGTAAAGGTGTTGTAAAGTTTGAGAAAAAAAATTCTGGGAAACTAAACATGTTTATCAATATTATTAGACTGTGTGTGTATCAAAACATTCAAACGAACAATGTGAACTGGTAATCAATGTTTAGCACTATTATGAAACATTTTGGGAATCTGCACTTTTTTCAAATACAACTGTTAACTTCTGTCAATTATTCAGAAAGAAAATGTTGTGTTTACCAGGAGGTCTCGTAGACGTGTGCGTGAGTGACAGTGAATGCCCCCACCCCCCTCCCCGCTTCAGCATTCTTCATTGATCCAGCCCAGGCAGCAGTGACAGTCAAGAGGCACTGGGAGGGTCAGGCCTTTCGCTCCAGGTCACTGCCTCCGGCCCTGCTCCACTGGCTGTTGAGAGGGAGAAAACAGCCTCTTCAACCCCTCATTGGCTGGATGCATATCACAGGGGAGATCAATACGCCAGTGCGGCTACTATTCCCTACTCCCACGTTCAGGCAGCTTAAACGATTTACCATCCAGACACCAGGCCCCTACTCTGAATGCAGTCCGCTCCCCGTGTTAGGGAGGCCCAGCTGGGACAATCTGCCGGAGTGTGGTGAGGCATGACCATGGCCGTGAACAGGGAGGTCAGCGGAGCGAGCAGACCTGATCATGTCCATTATAGTTACAATAGATAAGATCGTGCTAAGTAGTCTGGTCTGTTTGTGATCAAAGAGGTAGTTGGAGTGAATGGGGGACACCTGGATGAGGGATGAGAGGGAGAGGGAACAATTCTCCATTCACTTCAAGTCTAACCTCCTAAAGTCTGTTTTCCATTTAGGTGAGACGGACAGAAAAAGCCTTTACTAAAAAAAAAACTATAATGGAGCACTAAAATATTTGTGTGTGTGTGTGTGTGTGTGTGTGTGTGTGTGTGTGTGTGTGTGTGTGTGTGTGTGAGGGTTAAGGGCAAAATTAAAAACGTCTAGAGTCAAGGAAAGCAAAAAACAACCCCATGAATCAAACGATGAGAGCCCAGAGAACCCTTTACTGGCTTCTTTTGCCAGGGGAGATGTGAATAAATATGGAGATGCTTATAACTCCAGGGGCACTGATCTGTTATTTACCACGGAAAAAACGCCTCCAACCCAAACGCGTAGTCAACCACTCAATATTACAAGTTTGAGATGGAGAAAAATTGGTTAATGAAACAGACAATAAATATTTTAGCAGGACTTTCACTTGATTTTGTCTTTCTTTTGCCCATAGCACCTGATGCCTATGATAAGACCATGTAATTAGAACCT
Source organism: Galaxias brevipinnis (assembly GCA_036023535.2). Lineage (NCBI taxonomy): Eukaryota > Metazoa > Chordata > Actinopteri > Galaxiiformes > Galaxiidae > Galaxias > Galaxias brevipinnis. The sequence continues at coordinate 52,519 of JAVQIZ010120847.1, read as the reverse complement.
CCAGTTGGCTCAGCTGACTACAGTATGTGAGCCCTTTACCATTAGTGGAGTCAGGGCACGTGTCAAAGACCTGAGGAGACCACCACTGTGCTGAGCTCTCTACCCAGATGTGTGTCACTGAGGAGACTCGTTTTCTCAACGTTGAAGGACACTACAGGCCTGCCCACACACACCCCTCCACTTGACCTCCGTATCGGGGCTGTATACTGTCTTACTTCCACATGAGGTACGACAGCAAGGCACCGCTCCTGCGCAAACCAAAGATCTCCTTTGATGTGTTTTTTTTTATGGTTTAGGGGCTTGGCCCTCCCCCTTGCCAAGAGTCCGAACTGCTTTCTGTCTCTCCCCACATGCTGGCCAAAGGTCGGCAACGGCTCACCACCAATGAGGAACCACACTGTTGTTTGTCTTTCGTGTGGGAACCTGGGGGTATACCTGGTAGCTCATTTACAAAGACAAAAATAGGCCAAAGGGCAGTATTGTACAGTGAGCTAGGACTGCTTTCCACTCTGCATGGGAAACATGAAGGTAGCTAACGTGTAATTAGTCGTTACTATTTTCATGCTGCATAGCCTCAGAGCAGAACAAGGCTGCCGTTTGAACTTCCAATGTCAGGAAACTTTGAGACTGTCAACATGGCTTTTGGTTATTATGCATAAACCTTTACCACTGTGTGGAAAGTCATTAGTCTGGGGACAGAGAGGAGACTGTCCTCACTAAACCTATCCCTCTTTGGGAATAAATGATCGCACTCAGTACTCAAGAGCAGGTAAACGATTGTTTTGCCAAGGGAGACATTTTTCAGAATAGAAAAAAGCAGTTGCCATATTCAGGCATTTTCTTGGAAATATGTGAAATCTCCCGAGGAATGCTGGGTGATGTCAGATAGTGTTGAGGCCCACTTACTGCTGGCACTACACTTTAAAACTTAAATACTATATACATTTCACTGTTGCTATACTTCTGGGGAAGGAATTCAGACAACTGTCTCCCCAAGGGAAATGCAAGTACCTTTTGAGTAAAGAGCTTACCCCCCTCTTGTCCAAATCCCACATTGAACATCTTAACAAACTGCTGGCACCACATCAAAGCAGGGCAAGTGTCTGTCTCACATCCTCTGTCCCCATTCCACAGTTTCCTCTGTTCTCTCCATCTCTGGAGGTGTCAAAGCACAGACTGAGGCAAAGGGCGGAGAAGGTTTTATGTGCCGAGACTGGGTTTGGTCTACAGCTTCTAAGCACTTGGAGTGGGCTCTAAGAAGGGTAAGTCAACGCAATTACATTCATTGTTTGATAAAAATTCTAACAAATCTGAAGTATTGTGCTTATTGTAACAAACACGGTTCTATGATCTCCTGATGGTTCTATGATCTCCTTAGTCACCTACAAAGTATAAGAAACTATGGTGGGAAGAGTTGAACAAGGTCGTGTTTCGTTTGGCCTGAATCCTAATGGAACTGTGCATAAAGTTTGCATAAATGGAAATGTGAACTTAAAGTTTCTAAAATGTGATACTGTGCCATCACGCTTCACATACATGCGCTTCTCCATACTGTGACAAGTGTCAGTATAGTGGAAACAAGGTAATAGATAGTATTTTATTTAAACTTAAGAAATGAACAAGCACTCATCAATCAACAGTAGAACATATATGCCATCCACTTAATCAAGCTTAGAGGATGGCTCCTTAAAATAAATACTTTTAAGAAGAAATAATACAGATTCAGACAGAATATGTGAGATGCAAACCAACCAAACAAACAAACCAACCAATTATCCAGCGGTCAAAGAGATTACTAACCATCCATACAATCCCCGAACTCTATCCCAGCTCTCTAACAAAAGGTTTTGTATAAAACATTTAAGTACTTTGTAAAATACAGAATCTTACAAAAAACGTATCTTTTCTTACTTAAAATGACTGTAAAATATCAGCTGGCATTACAGCAAGAAACCAGAAATTTTCATGTAGAATAAAAAGACAGAGAATGTGCTTTTGCATTTTTTTGTACATAAGTATTCACAAACATTATGAATGTAATGTATAATAAAAGTCCTCCACCTAGCATTGACTGCTTCTGATGGTCTGAAGGAGCCTGTGAAAGGTGAATTGCACGAGGCTACTCTTCAACTAGTCCTCGTGGCCGGGGTGTGTGCCTAGCCGTAGACACACACTGGTAACAATTGTTACAACAAAAGAGGTGCATTCAGTCAGTCCCAAGGCACCTACATGTTTGCACATCTATCATAGCATAAATCACCTTTTCATACACTCGCCATTCCTCTGCCCGGGCTGAAAACAAAAACAATGCAATTCACAGCGACAAGTTCAGAATAAATCTAAAGTCTATTAAGGACAGATCATTAACATTGCTGCTCACATTTTTCTGTGTATAAAAACAATTTGGTTCCACTTAACAGTTCCTCCACTGGAAAAAAAGCCCTCAAGGGGTGAACATTTCAAGAATACAGGTTACAGTACAAAAATGTGGTCCAAGTTGTAACACATGAAACATGCATGTGTCTTTATGTAGGTTTACGTTTACACACATCCCTCAGATGTCCAAACCCAGACTCCCACACAGGCCCTGGCCTCATGGCTTTTTCATCACACACTTTATTCGAAAATGTGCCAGTCTACTCAAGGTAAATTCACTGGCCTCTTGGTTTGCTCGCTTTTAAAGAAGCTCTGGGTATTTCATCTCTTTTTGGGAGCAAAGCGAGCATGCAGTGCCTCACAAGATAAGTGAAAGGTGTTCACCAAACACATCAGGTTCATCTGACTGACATGACACACTGGGCTAAAGAGGTGGTCACAAGCCAGAGTGGTTAGGTGATGGAGCAGGGGAGAGACAGAGCTGGGTGAGAAGGAGCTATTCGGCATGAGTTTACACTAGTATGGACTAGTAGATGTGGTAGGGGACCTGTGGTAGATGGACACTTTAAGAGAGTGAAAACAAAAGGCAGTTGGGTTTGAGCTGAGTGTGATAAGCTATTTACTCTTTTTTAAAGTTTGTTCAAACAGGAAGCTTCAAACCAGCCACATTCTTACAACTGTAAATGCAAAGGCCCTTCAACCCCATCCTTCTTTTCATAAACATTTTTTAAATCTGTACTGCAAGAATACAACAAAAAGATATAACTTAAAATAAACTCTAGGCACTGTTGATTTCCAAGGCTTTTTGTTGCAGATTGTAAATAGAGTTAGAAAACAAACGCGATATACAAAATCTGGGCGTTATGGTTCTGCAAACCAAACACTTTCTTTATCCCATATCAGGCTCCTCCATTCAACCAACACGACCAAGCAGACTGCTTCCAAGTTCCTATAGTGGAGAGGCTGCATGGATCGTAAATGTCTATAGGGATAAGTGGACGCAGAGGGTCCTTAGGATGAGTGTCAATTCTATAACTTCGAATAACCGGACACGTCCCTCAGCCCATTATCTTCTGGGGGATCTCTATGGAAGCCTTGAGGAAGAGGGCGTTGTCTCTCACATAGTTCCTCTTCTTGATCTCTTCGTGGGAGATGAACTTGGGGTAGCCGAAGCCCAGGGTGCTCTCGTCCAGCGAGTTGCGGGTGCTGCTGGGCTTTTGGAAGTTTTTCCAGTTGGGGTCCGGGTTGAAGGTCTCCGTGATGTGCTGGGGCTTGGACAGCGACGGGTCGCTCTGATCCAGGATGGAGAAGGTCACCTTGTAGGAGAAGGGCCACTCGAGCAGGTTGTCGTACTCTCCGGGCAGCACGCGGATGTAGATGGAGAGGTGGGAGCCCTCCCCGCTGCCGTTGCCGTTGAGGAAGGCCGACACCTGCAGCTTGTAGCCGTAGCGATGGGTGTAGAAGGGCGGGCTGAAGAACTCGTGGTTGTTCCGGAGCTTCGCCTCGGACAGCTTGCGCGAGTAGTCGCTGAGCTTCCAGATGAGCACGCCATCATGGCTGACAGACAGCTCCTCCATCTCCCTCCGCAGCTCCAGGATTTCCTGCCGCTGGCGCCCCACTAGGTTGCACATCATGGTCAGGTGGGACTTGGTGGTGTCCTCCAGGTGACGTCCGACAGCCAGCTTGGGGCACTGTCAAACAGGCAGGAAAGGAAGAGACAGGTTAGGTTAGGAGGGGGCTGGTGCAAGACTTGGCAAGAAAGATGAGCCGCACACATATGTAGACAACATCTGCCATCAAACCAGAGTTCGCACCTACGCGCATCTCCAAACAGTGAATAGATTAATAGACCGCCTGAGGAGCCATGTGCCAAACACGTGGTTGTTATACTGAGCAGGGACCCATTTGGAAGTGCTAGAACAGGCATCCACCAACGTTGTCAGACCATCTGTATTGCTATACACGGAGCTTTCCGGCCTCTTATTTGAAAATAATACTGGGCTGACAAACGCATAGCATGAGGCATGTCTGGCCCTTCTCTGAGAGAATCTCCACAGTGTCACATACTGACGTCTGTTGTAAAAATAGACGGTAGAGCGCTGTCAGGATGTGGACGTGTGGCTCTCATTAAAGTACACCATACAGGCTCGGTTTGAGACAATCATAGGACACGACATATAGAGTTGGAGGTAAGGGAAACGGCATCATCAAAATCGGACTTCGAAACTGTACAGAAAAATGTGGAAATGGATGGAAATACAACCCCATGGCTATAACAAAAATGAAAGAAACAAGCCTTCCTGTAAACAAACAAAATTGACTGCTCTGAATGGTCTGATGGGATGCAAAGTAACTAACATCCTGGAGCGGTGGAAAACCTTACCCGATGTTTACAGCCCGCATCTTTGAAGGGGCAGAGGACGAGGGCACTGCCACAGTTCTCCTTCACGTGGTTAGCCAGATCCTCCCTGGCAATGTTGGGTGTGCCACACTGGTTTGGGCACTGGACAGGGAACCGAGGGCAGTGGTACTGATGGTTCTGCGGGACATAAACAAATACAATCATCTTAATAGACTTTTAAACAAAAGCAGTAATCAGTTTTAGCTGACGAAGGTAAGAGCTGTCATAATAGACTGTTGCCTCACTTGACGCCTGAAAGACGCGACGCGACGCAAAGACTGTGTGTAATATAGAACAATTGCCTGTCTGTGGAAATTAATGCAATGAATGAACAAGCCGATGGTGGATCTATGCCTCATAAAGCAAATCCTTGATGGAAGAGATTACGTCTGTGCTGATGAATAGGCTGGGAGCAGAGGGGAAGAAGAGGGTGTGATTTGGACGCTCCTACTGCACACAGGATGTGTGTAGTATGGGGCAGGTGCTACCGGGGGTGGGCACTGCCAGCGAAAACAGTGGCGGGCACACAGACATGGAGCTGGCACAGGGCAGAGACACCATGAAAGCTAGCGTTCAAGCTGCCCCAGGCCCCATGCCAGCTCCCTCTCCTCAGCCTGAAAGGCCTCCCTCATCCACCTCTAAGACGGTACTGTTCCATTATCAGCCACAGTCACATAGGAACAGTCTCTCCCACAAAGCACTGAAACACTAACACCTTAAAGATCTCACAGTTTCCAATCTAGGGCACCACACTGAACTACTGTTTTCTGCCTAAGGGCATTCAGATACAACACTAATGAGACAAAAAAACACGCATTTCATTGCCAGGAAGGCAGAAATTAAGCGAAGTAATGGGAAATATCTACCAATATCTGCCATTTAGTGGTAAAGTGGGTATTTGCTCATCTGTAACTGACCTGGATTGTGTCAAACACAAACTCCTTGCCACAGTATTTGCAGGGTTGCGTGCGTTTGGGACACTCGACCGTGCTGTGCTGGGACAGTAGTCGACGCATCATCCGCGCCCCGCACTTATTCTCACAATACACGCTCTCCTGAGGACAGATGCCCTGATGATTCTAGGGGAAATAACAAAACAACCAAAATAAGTCACATTAGTTGATAGAGCAAACAATTATGAGCACTAAATACATAAAAAACATTATTACAATTGGCTGGTTAATCAGGAGTAGAAGCTCTAGTTGTTCGACTGTCCCATGAAAATGTTAGAATAATTACAAGACTATAAAAGCTGCAGCCAGATGAATGTGTAGCGGAGAGTATGTTTAGCCTATGCAAACAGAAAGTGGCCAGCCTATTACACCTAACAGAGGTGTTAGTGAGGCTAACCCTGGGGTCCTTCTGCTCTCTTAGGGAGAGGAAAACACATACAGTATGAAAGGATCACAGTCCTGCTCTTTCCATTACGTCAACGTGCGTTTTACTCTATATTGAAACACAGCCAGACACCCTTTAGACTTTGGAGCAAATTACAGAAGTGCACTGGGCTCCCTGCAGTTTACAAAGACGTTCTTTCCTATATTCATGGAAACGTTTGGCCTCACCCAAGTTGTTTACTTAGAACTTTCTCTGGGTTATAGAAGAAGAAAAAAAGGAAAAAGGTCCCTGTTTTGTTGTTTACCTCGTACGCCTCCCCCGTAAACTCACTGCCACAGAACTCGCACTTGACCTTGCGCTTCGGGCAGTCGTGCTGCAGGTGGTCGGGCAGGTCACGGCGCGTCAGCTTGATGGAGCAGCGGTTGGGGCAGGGAATCACGTTGAAGGCGCAGGTAGAGAAGTGGCCCTGAAGGTGACAGAGGAGCAAAGGAATGTGTCAGCAGCAGCCAAGCACACACCCGTAGCCCGCATATAGACAGGAGACGACACAACAAACAAACACAAAACAGGAGATAAGGGTCTGGCCACCAAGCAAGCAGGAGGGTTGATAAAATCGAGACAGAAAGAAGGAGGAGAGTCACAGAGAAATCTACGTAGATAAACAGATAACATTGAGAACTCAGCAAAACAGAGAGGGGCAGGTGGAGGAAGTGTTTAAACACAAACAACAAAAAACTACTGTTTGTAATACGAAATTAGGTTTGCGATGGTTCTGTTTTTGTATCCTGATGTATAATATAGCACTTGCTTAGTTAGCTCTTATCTAGGTGATTAGGTCAGGGACGCGCTTATTTTATCTACCTGACTTGCGGTTGTGACCTTCTCTTGTTGAAAGCAACATTTTTTGTAAGTCGCTTTGGATAAAAGCGTCTGCTAAATGATTGTAATGTAATGTAACAAGCCTTCTACCTGGAGCTGCTTCATTTGTCCAGTCCAGCGGCAGCCCTCCTCACTGTGGATGCAGCGAATGGGAAGCGCCAGGATCTGCTGCTCCAACTCTGGGTCAGGGTAGATCTGAAGGACAACACCAGCACAGGATAAGCACACAGAAAAGGTTGGTAGACCATGGAGAGTTTAAAATGGTGTTAATTAAGAATAGAAGGGCACTGCAAAGGCTAATCACTATGGCACTGCTGAAACTAATAGTGTAGTAGATAACCCTTATTGTAACGAAACATTAACAAAATCTAATGAATTAAAATACAGAGGCCCCTACACCAGAGTAAAGTGTATGAATGTAATGTTTAGCTACACAAAGAGAATCCCACAGTTGCAAAATAAGGGAGAGAGAGAGAGTTCCGTAATGCCCGATCTACGAAGTTGAGGCATTTTTATATTCATTCAAGCTAAATCCTTTCCCCACAGGAAACTCTTCACTGGATTTACAAAAAAAAATTACATTATGACAAAGAATAAGAGGCAGAACTGCATGCATATCCGGCCCCCGTGGTTCACAAGCTGCCTCTGTGACACAAGGGGAAAACTGAACAAACAAGAGAAGTCACTTCTTCAAAATGTCACAGCAGCCCCCAAAACAAATAACAGCTCAACCGGCGTCACATGCCTTAATTGCAGTAGACACTATTATTAGCCTTAAACTTTGAGAGACCATGGAAATTGGAGGTCTTTTTGAAATAATTACAAAAGCAATGGTGTTGCAGACTAATTTTAAAGATGTGTTTGAGGGGAAATTATTAATGTCAAATGAGCACAGCACAAACGCAAGATACTGAACGCTGAAGTCTAACCTCTTCACGTATACAGCTTCTCTCTTTGCTGGTCTGGTAGCCTTCTGAGCAGTTTGTCAAGTTGAATAAACGTGATTTGGCAATACTAACTCAATTCATTTACTTGATTTATTATTTATCATGTTCTCATGAACAGTACTGGAAACAATTGGAAAATAAATTCCAGACTGAGATTTCTTGCAACGTGAAATGCAACACTAAGACATACATCTTTCTAGCAATACCATTATGGCACTCAGCAGGGGTAGAGACAGAAGTGAACTCTACCTCTGAATCATAATCTTAGGCAAGGCACAGGAGGAATAAAATCATCATACGTAACCGAAGACACGCTTCCATTGTTTAAGTGCCGGCATTCACGTGGGACTCCAAAAATGACCTTTTAATAACATATTCCCAGGCAGATTAGTAAAGTCAGAGGAGATTTAACTGGTGTTTACTCTTGTCTGAGTACAGCAACATTTATTGCAGTCCCACTCTCACAGTGAATCCCTAACATTAAAACACACTACTCCACCGCAACAGCATTTTTTTTGCTCTCTTTCACCGAGGTCATGTTTTAACTAGGCCAAACTAGAGCATGATTAGAGTGAGCGTGCATTGACTGGAGGCAAAGTATGGTGTGTAATGAGTGATGCAGTATCACTGAGAGCAGGCCACCGGTGGGGCATACTTTACAGGTGACTGGGAGGTCGTAAATGCTTTGGCAAAGAACAATGGCTGACAAGTGAGCCATGATCACATTTTGCCTGTGGGGACCCGTGTTCCCCACACTGACTCACAGGACCTTTCAACTCTTCCAGCGCAGCAACACAAACCTGCCTCATGAACCTGCTGCTGCACTGGGTTAATCACCCTACATTGAAGTGTAATACAAAGCATATATTATAGATAAAGTATTTTTTCGAACGGTTACCGTGAGAAATGGGGATGAAGCTTCCTGTTAGTGAATAGCTACTGAGATGGTCTTTTTTTGGCAAAAGGCTCTATGATAGCTTTTTGTTAAGGTAGAGGTACTCTCCTACCACAGTGCAGAATTAAGCCCTTATCCTTGAACTTGCACACTCTTGCTACTCAATAGGGAAATCCTGTTTGAGAGGCATTCTTTCCTTCCAATTGCAATTGGCAACCATCTTTTTTTCAACCAAAACCAATCTGATTAAATGCTTTAAAAAGAGGAAAATAAGCCAAGAGTTAAATTAAAGAGATTTGGATGCAGTGTTTTTTCCCCTGGAGTTGGGAGCAGGATTAGAAGAGATACTATGAGTCGTTAACAAATGATTTTACCTTTTACAAAAGATCAACCAAATTCTCCTCTTTTCCACTTAGTGAAAGAATAGGAGACGGCCTTTGACTCTGAGCTTTAATCGTTACCCATATTGCTTTAATAGTAAAATAAAAATCTCTTTGCTTAGACTTTGTGCTTTGATGACGCTAATGTCTCTATTTTTAGCATGTTTCAAACTAACAGACTTTTGTTTAGCTGTTCTGTACTCCCAGCTTTTAAAATCCCAAAATGGGTCTCGTCAACTTAAGCATTCTGAGAGAAATGAGTGGCCTGTGGTCCTTCGTTAACACGATTATCCAGACTCTGCCGGGATGGCTAGCTGCCTGAGCATGCTCTATGTCAGCCTCTGTGCCTCAGGCAAGGGACATGGTGACTCACACGTCCTTCAGATCCACGGCTAAACGTGGCCTCATCTTAGTATGCTGACCAGGACTTCAGGGAACAACACAGAGAACTATATTAAAGATCAGAGAGCACACTGGAATGGAGTGCTAGAATAGCTCTACAGCTGGCGGCTAGCTTCTGAGCAGCGGAAAACATCACAAGGGAGGGTTAGAAGTTATTGAGAATAAAACAAGAAACAATCGCTCTCTCATACATTCAAACTCAGATGATTATGAGTGAGGTTTGTAGGTACTGTACCTTGGCATAGTCCAGGGGAAGTTGATCTTCTGGACACTTGAACACCCCTTCACTGTAAGACACAAAAAAAACTGATGTCAAGTGACAGTCAAAATGTCAAAACACAGAATCTTAAAAATACAAAACCCATTTGGGCTATGCATACCCATCAACAACCTGCACTGGCAGGAACTTTTGAGGCTGCAGCTGCCTAAACTGCAGTCTTTGAATGCCCTCTACATATCTGAAGCTCCATAACTCATCCCACTGTATGATGAACACACACACACACGTCCCCACCACTGCACAATAAAGCCAGATTACTTTCTCTGAGCCATTGGCTTTTATGTAGTTACCCTTTCATCTTCTCTCCCTCTGAAGATTTATTTCCACAAATTCAGTTTTATTACTGGAGAGAAAAAGTGCACCAGTTGGAGCCTGAACTGTCTATCTGTAATGCATTAATGGCGCCCCCCATTTCCTGCTTTTTGAATCCTCTCTCTCTCTCTCTCTCTCTCTCTCTCTCGCATGGTGTTCATTTCAACCCCTTTTTAGACGGAAGGGGGCTGACAGCGAAAGTGTAAGCGGTGGCAACACGGCCAAGGCTTCCTGCCTATTGCTTCCCCTGTAAGGACCAGAGCTGGACCAGCCCAATCTTGTACTCGGCCCTCTCTCCCTCAGGGGAATATTGATTGCTGATTTGCCTGTGTGAGGGGGAAGCCGACGGCTCTTGGCAACTGCCTCTTTGTTCCTCCTTCGCTTCTTCTGCAGAGGCAGTAAAAAAAAAAAAGAGAGCGGAAAATTAGGATCGGAGATCTCTTGTGTCATCCCTCACAACCCTACAAAAGAAGAGTGCCTTGATTTAGGGCTCTTTGAGAAGGAGCAGATGAGCTGGGTGGCACGGCTCATTAGGGCAGCCCTCTGGCAACGCAGCACGTCCTGAGCCCTGATGTCATCATGAAATATTCACAGTGGTAAATAATGGAAGGTGATTGCTGCAGTCACTAGAGGTGGGCTAGACACTCGCCTGAGCCACTGCACAACGTGCTCAGTCAGACACACAAAGACGAGGAAAAATAAACATGAGGACATCAGTGCTGGACCTATGAGATTTGTTAAGGTGTCCGCCGTGTTGGGATCGTCTGGCTTGTCCTCTGTAGCCCATTGCATAACAAGTCACAGGAAGCAACCGGGAAAACATTATAAAGTTGCAAATCTTGTTTTGCCTTCAATGAGTAACTATGAAAGAGATCGCATAGAACTCAACAGAGTTTTAGCTGACCCCTACCATCCACAAAGTATATTGTAATAGATTAATGGACAATTAGTCTCTTAGGGCAAACAATGACCCTTTTGACCAGGGTCAGTTAGTGCAGTTAATCTGGTTGAACCGAGTGTCACCTGACCTTGGCCCCCCAGGCAGAAATGAGGACAGATCACAAGAGCATGTGACATCCTCCCGATCCCTCTCAGACTGTGAAATCAGCAGCACGTAGATAGGATCCAGGAAGCTGAAGGGGGGATGGGTAGGGTGTGGACGGGTGGGGGTTAGGATGGAAAGTGAAGGGGGTTGGTGAGTGGGAGAAGGGGAGGGGGGAGTTAATGCAGGACGAGACAGCAGTAATTCCAGTCCATTAGGGTCACTTGTGTCAGCAGGGAGCTTGAGACCAATTAATAACCCCAGTGAGCTATGAAAGAGGGTCTATTGATCAGCTCGGCAGCAGAGACAACCCAGTCAGCAGCACATCTCATATGTCTCACCTGTGAAATCATTTATTCGTCAATATCGTGAAGGACTCATCTATTCTAAGGTGATGAGAGACACGATGGCTTCCTGTCAGAGCAATGGCCGGAGATACAGGGAATGTGGTCTGTCCCGCTGCACAATGGCCGAGTAAGAAAGGGGAAGTGACAGAGCCTTGCAGAAAGAAAGTGGAGGGCAGAACTGAAGTACAGGCCTAGTTCCTGGCCCATGCTACCCTTATCTGACACACAGAGGGGCAGACAAGCGAAAAGAGCCCAGTCACAGACTGTCAGGGCGATTTCCTCCCCGGTTGCGGAGAAAGTCCTGCGGTCACACATTCATGCGCTTGGCTTGCCGCTAATAATGCTACCTGACTATCCAGCTCGTTTGCTAGGGGAGCCGGATACCTCTTTGTGACAGCAAATTAGTAGTTAAAGGAGTGGGCACGGGAACAATGAAAGCATCTATACAATTCTCCCTGACTGCCCACCTGACCAACGGTTTTCTACGACTACTATGAAGGATGTCTTACAGTGTTGAGAAGACTGCCAGTGTCTCGACTGAAGCCCACCTTGAGTCACATGCCGCGCTGATACTACAGTTTATACAGCAGATAACTGTATTTCGCTCTAAATATCATGTTTGCACCATAGTAGTGACCTTAATCAGGTTAATGAATACCCAGGGTGAGAGAGACTGATAAACCCGTGTCCAGTTGGGGAAAGTCCTGCAGAGCGGCTACGTAACCACATAGTCTGTATAATGCAATCATCATATTAAAATTTTAATGGCATTCTCCGTCTCCCATAACGTGAGAGCAGGCTACACAGCTGTTGTGCTACACTGCCGGCCAACATAACATTCAGTCCTGTGTACCAAAACAGCAGAAGGCCGGATGAGAATCCCCCAATACTAATTACATGTTCAAATCGCATGCAAAGGTACACAAAGACCACCATCGTATAGCCAGATTTAGCAAGTGACAGCCCCTGACAACAGCATTTTCCAAGGAACTAATTAGGAATATTCCTACTCTACGAGCAAAAGGCATCTTGTGGCCTAGCCTATTATTCATATGGACCCCACAGCCTTTTTCCATCCACCCTCTAATTGCCCCCTCTCTTTCCCCTTTCCCCTTTCGGGGCCTGGGCACAGATTAAACATCCATCTACTCAGCCACTGATAGTGATAAGGATAGCCGTCAAAACAGTGGCTCGTCACTCTGCGTACAGCTCCTGACAGGCAGACGGTAAAAAAGACAAATCCCTAAAGGTTTAATCTGGAGCCACAGCGGCCTGCCGGCCACACAGAGAGCCCATTCTGATCAGTGTCTCTCTATAGAACCTAGCCAAAATGACCTTGAGGCCTGGTCTAACAGGCAAAGGCAGACTGTACACCCTATTTACAATCAAACTACAACAGCACAGTGGAGAACTACGAACAAACTATCCAGTGTTTCAATTCAGAGTACGAGACGGCTGGCAAGATGCCTGCCTGTGACACATTAACACTGAAAACAAACATTGGCAATCACTCTCAAAAGAGGGATTTTCTAGTACTTTCAGAAAACATCAGAAGCCTCAACTTGGTCATCTGGGAGGTCTGCCTTTGCTTTGATGGAAACTTTACAAGGAGGTTTTAATGTTCATCCTCATGTGGAGTCCTTTTCTTTTCAAGTACAGAAGTGGATTAACTCATATTCCTAAACAAAACCATAAATGTCATGTAGCATGCAGCCCTCCCGCCTCTCTGTCTCTCAGTTGATCCCAATTCCATGCCATTTCTCCAAGGATGTTCCGCGATAACAGGAATTACGTTTCATCTCCGGAGGGGTTCCAATAATCCCCCAAATCCAACTTTATTTTATTGTGTAAGCCACAGCGGTTATGTATAAGACAATGAATCCAAACTTCCTTTTTCAAATGAGTAAAGACAGAACCTGAACACACCATTACTGTGCATAATCATAATGGCAACAATAACGACCTGTCAACGCCGATACCTTCCCTCACATCAAACAATAATAATTGGCTGCACCTCCCTTACTGAATTCCCTGTAAATCATTTCTGTCCATTAAAAAATTAAACCAGAAATATAATTGTTCAGTAAAAAAATTCAAACACAGCTACATTTTAAGCTTTTTTCAGCTTTCCCCAAAGATTTATGTAATGAGAAAGCCATGAGTGAACGGGTAATGGTAACCTTACACTCTGCTTGCTGATGCAATCTTCCTTAGATATATAACTATGTGGAGACGGACCGGAGACAGGCAAATTCTATGCACATGCCATCTGAGTGGATTTGGAGTTAGAAGGCACATGTTTGCCAAGCAGCCAACCAAAGCTGTGTCAGGGGAAACCTTATAAAGCAGGTAGACTCACAGGGGCGCTGTGGTGTTTATACCGCTGGTGCACCAGGAGGGTAGATCTCCCTGCCCCCACTGTTGACTCAGTTTTCAAGCTGGACAAAGGCAAGTTCCTCTTGGCACACATTTGCCTTCAAGGGAAAAACAACCTCCACTTTCTCTCAGGTATAACAACGCACCTAGTCCGGAGTAAATTATCCACTCGTCTGCGCAAACTCCAAGGTGAACAGTGTTATGGCAACTTCTCGTGATCTGGGATTAAACGTGGACAGAGGTGTAGAGGATTACTTTGTGTAGAATACCTTCCTAAAATCATTACAACTGACACAATCCAACACCTGCCTCCTTTTCTATTTTGTCTCTCCTACTTTAAAAGTAATGATAATGAATGAATCTGGAATCTTTGCCATATAAAGGCCTGTATGCTTGTGAGTGAAGGAAACACGTCAAATCTTGTCTGACACATCATTGGTGTTTACCAGGGAACACTGGCTACTGTTTAATGTGAAGTGACAATGGCTGACAGTCTGGATGTCATGCTCATCAATGGAAGAGGGGAAACTAAAGCTGCCTTTTTGTCAGAGAACCGTAAAAGCAGGTGGCACGTTGAAATATCAGTGCATTGGCTATTGTAAAAATTGTGATAGCTCTAGAGCAGGCACACAATATAACAGGTTTTACCAAAAAAAAGGCTTCTTCATGCTCATCCTGGACAAAAAAAGCATTTTCATTGGTCGTTTTTACTTTTCTGATCTGCCAAAACCAGCACAAATGATGCAAGTAGAAGAAAGAGACTACTACGAGGACAAGTGTGTGGGTGGTTGTCTGGCAACGTTTTCACTAGACCTTCCAATGCGTCTTTGACTCACTAGGATGAAACTGTTTGGACCCATTAGGAAAATCATACTGAAATAACATAACATTTACAGGCTCTTTACATGATATACATTTTAGAATTATCCTTACAAAGAGGAGATCACTTATTTGAGAAACATAGATGTGTTTCCTGCTAATAGTCTGCAGGATTAAATGAGCTATTCAATGACCAAATCCACGTTGAGAATACAGACAGAAGATAGATTTGGATGTTTGGATGCTTATAGCGCACCTTAATGTAATATTAGTCAGGTTCCTTTGCAGTTCTCTCTCTACGAGGACTCTGTGCTGACATTTGTGAGCACAAGCCATCTGTGAGCTAATTCACACTGCTCTGCCATGTTCAAAGGTTAGCAAAATATCAATTCACTTTTTTTTTAAATGTCAACTTTATTTAGACGCAGTAACACAGGCAGTCTTTCAAGGGTATTAAAGTTATGTGGCAAGGCATATTTCATTTTACATTTGAAGTAATAAACTCTCACTAGCATGAATGGCACAGGAGAGTAACATTTGTCTGGAAGAATCTTAACGAGAGCAAAAAAGCACTTGCTTGCTTTTATTCCCTGGTATATAAGCAACTCCTGGTTGACACTGATCATATCAGACTTTGCTGTTAGGCTCAAGGCATGTTTGGAAAAGAAAAAAAAAGTCAAAAGGGCTCTGCATGGTTCATTAAGTGATGTGAGGATGTCGATTTGTTTGAAACTGCACTCAACTAGACTACCATGACTCATCAATTGCCACTGGCCAAGCTCAGATACAAGTCGTGTGGGGTGAAGGGGAGGGACATAACCATCTGCGGATTGAGCTCAAGCCTCTGAGACACCATAATCCATCCTCAGGTGTGGAAATGAAGGGAGATGGAATTTACCCAACCTAACAATCCCATGTACCATCTCTATCAGATGGACTGGGCTGAAACACCAAAGGGTAGACCTGGATTGAGCCATCACACCCTGAACTGCTAACCATGCAACATTTTAAGCACACATCACACTATATGATTCTTTTTTTTGCCAACTTCGTACTTTTGCAGTGGCCAGCTTGTCGAAAGCACTGTAAACTAAGACATACTCAATCATTTTTATGGTCACCTTTGGCTTCTGAACCTTGACTGGTGATCTACAGCTCCGCTGGCAGGCTTTTTTTGCTCCACTGAGTTTGAATGGGGTTCCCATTCTATAAGCACAGTTACATAGTAACTGTTACATTTCCACAGATTATATCTATATAGCCTACAAGTGCCTAGATGCCACGCAAATAAATAAATGAGCAAATGCAATGTACTCGTGTATCAGTTTTGAGGCTGATTTCATCCCCGGATTAAATGCCGCACGCAGGAGGTACTGGAAATCAATTCAATTTCATTAACTCCTGCTGATCTGGGCGCTGGATGGGGGTTGAGAGAACGGTCCCATCAATTCTAGTGGAAGCGGAGCTCTGCACGCATGACTGCGCAGTACCCTCACATGACACACACAAATACACAATACTATAGGGCTAACATTTTAAGGCCATCACTTGAGCACAGCGTACAGAGTACAGCGTAACCAAAAAGAAAAAACACCCACAAACGACGAGTATATGCTTTGCCATAAAAGGGGTTTTGCCATGTTTGATCTGGCAGAGGGCTGTGGAGGGGTGGGATCTTTACAGGGCTACCCGCAGGGCCTAATGAAAGTCCTGAGGTCTGGCATGGCAAACACGTGAGAAGGAGCCACTAGTCTCCTGAAGAAGTGCTAAAAGCTGCCGTTGAAGTGTGCGAGGTGTGAAACATACTCCGCTACTAGCGTGAGCCACACATATACCCCTTTGTATATGGGGAGCAGGGGACATGATAGTGTGAGGGAGGACGAAAGCTTAATCTTCACTTATTGGATTCATAAGACACATAGCTAGTATACATGCTTACCCTAATGCGTAATTGACACGTGAGAATTTAGGCCTTTTCTTAATTACAGATGAAAGATCTAATTTTAGCTTGGCTTTCATGGTGTTAGATGTCTGCTAAAGGGGTGATCTGCAGCTTTGACGCCTGGCTTTGAGAGGGCTGTGGTGCCGCCGCCGCTCTAATCCTGTGGAATGCCAACGTCGAGCAGAGGGGCTTCTGAGCCATGTGCCAAGCCAACGACGAGCTTGGAAGGAACCCTCATTGCTGCCCACTGCACATAATAGGGGCATAGACACTAGAGAATTTCATGTAAACTCTATGTGAAAAATGTGGCCATTGAAAGTAAGCTATTGCTGCCACCGAATGGATGTTCTTCCCCTAGAGGCCTCGATAAAGTCTTCTCACCAACTCCTGTCTAATCCCAGGTATTTATAAGCAGGATATTCGACAGATGAGTGAAGGAGTAGGTCAGTGTTAATCTAGAGATGTCTGAGAAACGGAGGGCCCCTGTTACATCTGAGGATATGATCAGCAACGATGGAGGGGGTGAATTCAGAACGCTGAACAGTGTAGGAAGAGTGTGAAGGGTGAGAGTGCTTGACAGTCCTAACTCACTGAAGATTTTAAAGCAAAAAATTTGAATCTCCCACGGTATAGAGTAAAATCCAAGCACTTTGGATTAGAGTAAACCTTAAAATTCAAAGGGGTTTAATATTACTTTATCTCTCAACGAATTTAGATAGATATGACGTAATCTGCAGAAGGCTGTGTTTTATGGGACAGTTAGAAGTTACAAATAAGCAGTTCAAATTGAATGTCTAAAATGTCAATCATACAGTGGGTTCTTCAACATAGACTTATGAAAATACCTATAAACCAGTAAAACCATTTACACTACGAATTCAACAATGAGACTAGTTGAAAAATGTTAAATGTATCCATGGCTATTACCTTACTGGTTCAAGCAACACATAACCTTCTTTTCTGTTTATTATAAGAGTGTTTTTTATACATTTATAAGTTTAACATCCTCTGAGATCAGTTACTTCTAGAGGCCAGAAAATAAAATGATCTTTGAAGATAATTTACTCCATGCTCTATAAGCAGAAGAAATACATCAATCCCCAGTCGTTTATCAGTGCATCCAGTGTTACACGGGATTGAGGTTTGCAGTTAGCTTCAGCAGAAGCATGGAACGCGCCCGTGGCCCCATTATTGATGGTGACGCACATATCAAATCACATTCCACACATTTACACAATTCTATTCTTTCTGTATGGATAGCACATCTTTTACCTCCATTAGTAAAGTCTATAACAATGCATTGCTCACAAGATCAAGGCACGTGGTAGCCTACACTATGCTCCAACGAATGCCCGGACGTCCAAGTCACAAGATATAGATCCACTAATACTGAAGCAATACAATCATGATAGAGTGACTGCCAGTCGTTGGCCACACTGAAAGAGTCGGGGGAGAATTTAAATTCAGTAAAGTTACTGTCTTGTCACAGTACCTGGAGAGTTCCTTTCCCTTTTCGGCCTGGGTCTAGTTGTGAAAATGCAAATGATGATTATTTAAGAAATATAAGGCTAGATAACTACAATTGCATTTAAAGTCCTCACAGGCCAACATTGGCATGATGCTAATCCAGGGAGTGGGTGTATAAAGAAGGATTACTGCACCAACTCTGCTGCTGCCTCTCCCCTCCACCCAGGCCCGGGGCAGCAGGTGGGCTGGCCAGATAATCCCTGCAACCAATAATGTCTTATGGAAAACAGATCTCTTGATTAGCCTGTGTCGGTTCGCTCTGCACACTGTAAAATGCTGGTATTGTACAAACATCAGCTAATACAAGAGTCTATAGCTGTCACTGTTGGTCAGTCGCAATAAAAGGCCTTTAGTAGAGCTACGTCAAACTAGGTTCTCTCTTATATGTGTAATAAAATACTGTGCTCAGTCTAAATCAAGCAACAGTTGCTATTTTACATTGTGAAAGAGATGCTTCACATTATGAATCACTGTCCAAGAAAAAGAGCAGCTCGCCTCAGGGCCATGCTTAGAGAGTAGCCTACTGTGTGTCTTGTCCTTAAGGAATTGAATACACTGTGGGTTTTCATTTTTCACAGTTCACTTCCTGTATCATAAGAAACCACGTGTTTGTATGTTAGTGTGAGTACTTGTTAGCCTTACAATTTGTGGTAAGTTTGATTTGGCAAGTCCCACTGGAACCGACACGGGGAAATTGCCACATCTCCCAAGGCATTGATTATCGGCTAATCGTATAGGTGTCTCAATCATTTACCATAATAAACATACAACTACAAATTCAGTTGAAATGTGCTAAGTTGACTTCAAAATGAGTTGAAAACGATTCATAGTCTAGGTATTGTGTGCCCCTTAAAACATCCCAGGAGAGCTGTGTGAGGAGCATGTGAGGGCGTGGTGATGCACGGACAAAGTGAGGTGGAGAGAAGGTAATGGTTTGATTCCTTGTGGATTCTCCCTTGCCTAACTGTGTGCCCTGCCCCCGCATGAGTCACTGTCATCACAGTGGATGGCAAAGAACACGACCACGCGTCTTATCCACTGAGTCACAGGCTTTCGATCAGTCACAAAACTATCCAAACTTTCCTCGCTCGCTTAGCCTATTCAAAACTCTCTCCATATATATTCTTCAGTGCACAAATAAATGTCGTACCCAGGCACTTTTCTCTGAGATACATTGGAGCAAGACAGCAGCATTACATAATCTAAACGTCAGTTTCTGCCTCACCTGCAGTTGTCAAACCAAAAAGATTATTTTCCTTTCCTGTCAGTAAGCTGATTCAAGTCTGTGAGATGTGCACCTCACTGGCAGTGACATTAAGGTTTCAGGGCTTTTGTGTCCATGGTAACGATGAGGTAAGGTGAGGTTCTTTGTGTGAGAGGGAGTGGAACTAGCAGACAGGGGACTGGGGTCTAGCCAGCAAAACACACACACGGGAACACTGGCACACACAAAAACATCAACATAAAACCAGGAGCTTTCCAGACATGCTGCAGGTCAGGTTTTTCCTATCAACCTGAATCTAAAGCCCATATACATACGGAAAAGCACAGAAAAAAAACATTGGGGAAATACAATCCTCCGTGTCCTTCTTCACCCATCTCTTTTAAATAGTGGTAACGCAACAGAATTCAGCTTCAGCTCAAGCTGCTGTCTGCACCTCTTTTCGAGGATGCATTTTCTTTGTTTAGTGAGGCGAGGTGGTGACGTCAAATAGAATCCTTTGTCTCAAAACGCCTGGGTTGCATTGCTCTTGTTGCATGCATTCTTCAAACTGACCCTGTTGCTGGGAGCAACAATATGGTGAATAGCAATAATGGAGTGAATGAAAATTAGCAGTATGGATTGGAACTAAACTAAAACAAAGAACAAGACCATTTCAGTGTTAGAGTGTTTGTTTGCCGATGGGTCTGCCTGCGTGTCTGTCTGCGTGTCTGTCTGTTGCTCCCTTCCTTGTTCAAACTCGGAAAAACAAACACAGTTGAGCAGGTTTTTCTGGTTTAGAAGAACAGCTTATTGATCGTGAGGGGCTGGAAAAGGACTGAAAGAGTTTGAGAGAGCGACCAAAATCTAATTGAGAGGGGATGAAATAGAGAATTAATTAAGGGATGAATGAGAACAGACATTGAGACAGATGCTCTCTCATCCTGAACCAGTGAAGTGAATGATGCATCTGGAAGCACACGTGACAAAGTCACTTCCTCTACTCGGCTTTTTCTGGGGATCAATAGCCGGTTTGTGCCACAGTGGCAGGGGGAGGTGGGGGCACTACACATTGTGCAGTGTTAACGCATCTGAAAATGAACAGTGAAAGATGCACAGATGTCACACACCGTGCAAGTTGTGGACTTGAGAGGGTCAATGAAACATTGCATAGCCCACCACAGTAAATAAGCCAGCACCGAGTAGACTGGACAGGAAGAAAGCTATCACTGTTGACCTTTCACTGGCTAGACGAGAGCCGGGGTGAATAGGAAATGACCTTAACATTGATGGGTTCCTGAGTATAAATGACTATCATTCAGTCTGTATGTGTGTGTTTAAAGTGAAGAGCTTAACTACTCTACCAACACCTGTTCAGACACATAGTAGCGTCTTTCACTGAGACAGGTGTCTCCGGGGGTCGACAGCCGTCCCCTTCCCAACGCTTCCTTGCTCGCTGCCTCGTTCATGCCAGCTGCTCTCATTCAGAGTCCAGAAGCAGATTCCACACATGCCTGGATGTCCGCTCAGATACCGGGCTCAGCTGCCCACTGCTAATGACACTGGCTTAACATTAATAACCACAAAACAAAATCCTGCCTTGATGCCTCGATAGCGTTTCACATTTGGTTGTACAAAATTATATGGTTGTCATCATGCATATTGTATAATGCATCCACATAATCCAAGCATGTTGAAGTTACTTGGTAAGTTAATGGTTTTATTATGGTTTTGATTTTTACACACACCATGTCAATGCACTAGCGGTTTAGGTAGCATTAAGGTATCATTTATGGTAGTCTAAATATACCACATTTCTTGAAAATCTATATAATTTCACATTTCAACTGGCTTAACGACTGTGGGATCTAGGCAGATGTATGTGTGTGTGTGTGTGTGTGTGTGTTTATGTGTGAAGGTGCACAGACGGGCTGTAAGCTTTGTAGCCAGTGTAGTGACCTGTGCACAACACAGACAGATTGTGGGAGGGGGTGGGGGGTCAATTAGCACAGTGAGGAGCAAGGCACAGATGTAGCATGGCTGAGCACTGGAATGGCTGAGAAACAGCCAGCAGAACACAAGCTGCGTCACAGTGCAACGGTCCATAGTGCTCTCCCATTTACGCTGTGCAACCTTGAAGTATTCATTAAGGGTAGTCTACCTATCCATCCACTCCCTAACAGCCTTCATCTGTTCTCCTCACCGAATCAAAACTCTGGCATGCCCAGTTCTATGGTCATATCATTCTCCTTACTTTATTACACATGACTGTAAATTGTGCTGTGGTAAATAACTCAGGGTCTTGATTGGCTTATAGAGTAGCGCCTGCAGATTACTGTTGTGTTAAGACATTATACACTGGGCAAGCTTTGTATGTAAGCCCTGTGTTATGTTTAGTCGTTCCACATAGCGTGCACACACCCAGCACATGTAGACACTGGCCATGCTTGAGGATGTGGGCCAGCTGGCTGAGCTCCAGCCAGAGGGCTGAGGATCTGAAGCCTGGTCCCAGCATGCCCTCGTTGTGTCGGGGGTACGGTGCTCCACTGCATAGTTGGAATGCTTTCTACCTTTGTTGGGCTCAAAGGGCTGGAAGATCTGTTTGACTAGGAATAACTAGAACTGTGTGGACAAGTGGAGGCATGTCTGAAATTGGCTGTTGGACTACTATAAGTGTACTCTTTGTTTGTAAATAGCACCTTTAAAAAAATCCAAACCATGTCACAGAGAGCTAACACTTAAAGGATGGAGGACTAGCACTGGAATGTGGCAAGTGTATTTGAAGAGGCTAGACTTTTCAAGAAGTTTCCCCTCTTTCAGAAGTGTGTCATGGTAGCTACAAGTGCATCCACTCACATTAGCATAGCAATTAGCACTGAGTCTTTGTGCCAGGGAAATTGTGAAAAGTTGGTGGATCAGTACATTCACACAAATGACCCTCACAAATTGAACTCCACAATAACAACTTGGCTTGTCCATGTTGAACTGAGATTGCAGGGGACCTGCTGCAGCTGTGTGAAACGGTCAGAACACTTTCTCCCAGCCATGTCATCTTCACAGCTGGACTTCTAAGCCCCACAGTTTCCTCCCGGGACTGAAGACCCTTCACAATGACATCATCCTGTAAAGATCTGCCCATTTCCAGGGATGTGGATTCTCTGAGGCAATGCTTAGAAAGTACAAGGGCTTATATTATATTAGGTTATGGAACATAGCAATCACATTAAGGGAGACACTACAGTTTTAGCACATAAATCTTGCAATGTTGAACTTAAAGATTTTTTGCATGGAGAAAACTTGCACAACAGAGACTGGAGGAAAACCCTTCACCGCAGTTGAAGACTTTGTTTGACACCCAAAATAGCAACCATATATCGTGGTAGAAAAATTTAACAATGGCATACAGATTCTATTTAAATTGACAAAATGTATGAAGGCTGATATTCCTACACATTTATTCAGCATTTACCTCAGATATGTTTAGCCATTTTAAGGTAGGAAGTTATTTTTAATCAAAAGATTACTATTACATACTAATATGTACTGTGCTGCGCTATGCGCATCATCATGGATTAGTCAGCTGAGCACAAAAAACTAAACTATGGGTTTGTTTTTGAAAAGGCTATAACTAAAGTATTACAGGCAACTATATTACTTCTATACTAATACAAACTAATACTACAAGGCATGTGTATAAAGTTGAGCATTGCTTGTTTACTATTCCTCTCTATAAGTGCAGAGGTGAAGAAGTGTCACAATTTATGAGGGAGCTTTTAAACACAATGGATTGTTTCAAAGTCCATGCGTGTGCCTGAAATACAAGGTCCGGTTTTGCCACATTCCTCAACTGCTTTTACTCTTAACTGATGGAGACTTTAGACAGTGAAAGACAAGCAGAAACTGAATGCCTCATTATCTTAGAGTTATCAGGTATCAGTTATGTTTCGGCTGTGACGCACACAGACTGGCTCCTAATTGTACTTCTGGATACAGCCTTGTGGGCATCTTTTTTAGTTATATTAAAATGTATTATTTTATGACCTATTATAATTTTATTTTATGATGAGTCTTATATCACAGGCCTTTTTGAGTGTGGTTTGATCCTAAAATGTGTACAGCGCCGGTTCCAGCGCTGTCGTTTCCTGTACATCAGTTGACAACAGCCTCAGTGCACATGCCTTCACCCACCCAGAGTGCAGCTCATAGGCCCCAGGGCTTTCAGGCCACTAAACTAAAGGCCCTTGTGTGCAATTCACTGACCTCCCTTGTAGTCTAAACTGGATAGAGATAAAGAGCTCCCTTTCCTTCCGGATTTGCTCACAGGATCGATGCGTGGCATGAATGTTTATGGAGAGACCTGTGGGGGACTATGAAGGCCTCTGTGATGGACCAAGTCATGGCTATATTGGCATGAGCACACAGCTATTCATTGGCCATTCACAGCCCACTCAAGACTGAGTTACACACACACACACACACACACACACACACACACACACACACACCCACACCCACACCCACACACACACTGGTCATTCATGGCACAGAGTGCCCGTGCCACCTGCATTCATTGAGACACTGGTTATCTGATGAGCCTAAGTGCCCCTTTTCCAATCAATAATTCAGACAATGGACAGAAGTCGATTCATCTGGCTTTAATGTAGAGAAAAGTCACTAGCCCAGGATTCATCGGCTGACTTATGTTTCTTACGGTCAACTGAGGTCAAAGGAATCCTCCCCTTCTTCTTTCCATATACAAATCCTTTGGTTTACTCACTCGTTGCAAAATGTACCAGACAGCAGAGGAGGCAGAGAAAAAGTGGAGGAGGAAGGAAAAAGGGATGTTGCATCAAGGGGCATCCACCCAGAGACGCTACAAGTGTGGGAGACTGAGGTTGCATCAATTGAAGAGAGCAAAATATGTGAATATCACTTACACCAGCAAATATTTTTTTGCCATACTCAAAGAGAATGGACTCAAAGCTAAATGAATCATGATTCTTCCCAGAACACTCACATGCACATTTCCCGGCCTACGTGAGTGACTAGTCGAGCAATAGATAACTCCCTATATTAGAGTCGCTGAACTTACCAGGACACTGGGGGAAATCAGAAGCTACATTGCCACAGAGTTGAGGCCCAGGAAGACGCTATGGAGCAGAACAACCCAATTACAGCCCTGTCAAGACCAGACCATAGTACTGTATCAATCCCACACAAAGCGCACAGTAGCATTATGTGTCACAACCTTGGCTCACGGCTCACAAACACTGAAACTGAGACTGATCCCTTTATGGAGCATGGCATGAATAGCACTGGTATAAGCAGTTTTTTAGTGTGTTACATGGAGTCGTTCAGAATACTATGTCTGTGTTTATTTTTTTATCACCAATAATGGCTCCAAAGTTGAAGGTGCACCCAACCCAGTGCGCTACACTACAGCATGTGACTCACAGTTGACTGTAGGAGTGCCTTGGGACAGAGCTTCCACCCAATGACTCTCCCTCAGAGCTGGACTGGCCTCCAGGGCTTCTGTTGTATTTACAAATTCTTTCCAGAGCGGAAACACAGACTATTGGCATCACATGCTAATATGCCAGCAGGCTGATGGGAATATTTAAGTACCAGGCATACCAGTCTTTTTAATACAGTTTGCTTCTTAAAGACTAATTAAAGCATTGCGGAATGTGGGAACAATAGACGAATTGATTTTGCGGAGTCATTCCTTGGTGCACATTAGTTTGCACTTTGACTTTGAGTAAAGGACACACATCCTTTGGTAGCCTATTATTTATAAAACAAAGATCATTATGGCAAACAATTGACAACATAAAGCATATATTTTTTATATGTGATATAAAGACTCTTTAAATGTGTTTAATAAATATATATTTTAAAAAGGAACGCTCCAAACTACTTTCCTTGCAATCTCGCTCACAAAGAACATTATTGTGAAAGAGACAAGGTGGGTTGTAGGCACACTGGTAAAAAACAGCCGGAGTTAAGGTACAGTAAGAGTGAGCCACACTGGCAAGCCTAGACTGGATTTTACAGTCTTTGCTCTGGGAGGGTCTAGACTACTCCTTTTCAGTTGCACAATGGAGCAAGACCTTGCAAAGTCTACGTTAGCTTCCATAAAGTTGTGAACCAGTAAGAATGATTCACACTGACCTTTTGGCTGTCCATGAGTACTGAACACTCTATAGCCTTCATTAAGTACACTTCCGTAATTAGGCTAATGAATGTGCATCCAGTAACCTTGTATTTTTTTTATCATTATCATTAAATAGATTAATTGTAGGCTGACAAGCTTATTAAAAAAACAATTGGTAATCATTACATCTAGACTTTGAGTCAGCACACAGGTCAACCTGATTGACAATAGATTATCTCGCAAAATTATCCGGTAATTGACTATGAATGTAACCAATGATTGCATTTTTGATCGGTTGAAGAGCTGGTGAATAAAGATGATTGATGTCACTGACATGTTTAACAGCTTTAAAAATGCTTGAATAACGGAGAAATAATTTTGAATGTACTCTCCAAACACGATGACACTACAAACCACCTAACATGTATGTCCATGATAAACAATGTGGGGTTATGTCTGTGTGAAAAACAAGACTCCTAAGTGAAAGGACCAACAGTCCATCAGCAAGAAGGGATTGTTCTCCCCTGAGCCCGGCAGAGGCCTCTCTCTAATCCCTCATTTAAGGCAATGCCAGCAAACCTACTGCCCTTGTTCCTCACTCTCTGTCTGACCCAAAACAACCACAGCCTTAGGGCAAAAAGACAGACAGGACAGGAGAACAGGGTCCTCTCTTCTTGGGTAAATACACACATGCTTCATGCATGCATGCATGCATACGTTGAGTGCACAAGCAATTACATAGATTTCACCTCAATAATATTGACCCCATGAAAGAATTGTTTACATGTGTACAGTAATAGCCTTGCAACTAAAAAGGCAGCTTCCTGTTCGCAATAGTTTACATTGACTTAACATCTTAGAATAGCTTCAAATTAATTGTATTTCGGTGAGCAAAATAAATACTTTGTATAATCCCTCATAACATAGCCTTCTGCAGCCTGTGAACAATTTGAATTAAGCACTAAAATGAAAAAAAAAAAACCTGCTTGGGCAGTACATTTGCATGTCGCCAGTGGCAGTTATATGATGTCAGACAGGTGTCTTTCTTTGGGGCATTAGGTAAAACATAAACATATGAGCATTCTTTAATAATGTTTACACTTGATGTGGGAGCCGGAGCCATAAAGGTAATGCTAAGTAATGGTGTGCAGGGCCTCAAAAAAAAAAACTCATATAAAATCCTATTAAACTTCCCAAGCATAATGATCCTCTAACATACCTTCCTCATGAAAATGAACACAGTAATGTAAACTTTAACTCTTAATTTTACTTGAGGGCCGTGTTGTGCATACGCTCAGAGGATGACACACCTAAGCTACTATATTTACTGTTGCTCTACCGAAACTGGACATTGTTGTGCAGTATCGATAATGACCTCTTTTCGCTCTTACAAACGCACACCCAAAGATGCAAAGATTTACAAAGACTACACTTACAAAGATTGCACCTAACACGCACCTTTCTCTCTCTCTCTCTCTCTCTCACACACACACACACACACACACATTACTTACCTTAAAAATTCTTGTAGACAAGTGTCACAAAATCGGTGGCCACAGGTCGAGACTTGGACAGGCTCGCGCATAGCCTTACTGCATAGAGGGCATTGGAACCTTCTCTTCGGCTTCTCCAGAAACTTGTAATCAAACCCAGGCATTGCTGCAGGATTGTTATGAATATGAACACTGCTGGCAAATGTCTTCTCGTACAACGCAATTCTTGTTATTCTGGCCCGTTGTCTATTTCAGTGTCCCTCAGCAAACCGCTCCAGTGTTCATGTTCGTTCTCAAGCAAACGATCGGTGTTAGAAACGACAGTATTGACCGTCTCAATTCTCCGTCTCTCAAGCAACCGGGTGACTGAGTGCATGGAAACAAAAGGCGAAAGGAAACCTCGCCAGTCCAAACGTTACAACATTGAAATCTGGCTCCAGATTAGTCTGACACCTCAGAATAGTTGGGTTGATAATCCAGAGAAATCTCAATCTCCAGTAAAATATCTGCCCCTTCCTCTTCTTCAGTGTAAACGTAATACTGACAGATTGAAGACAATGCTCGCATTGCCATCTGTTTAGGTATATCGAGCCCCGCCTCCTTGCGGGAGGAGTCCAATGTGAAATGTGTCCACAAATCTCTCTGATCTGCTCTCTGCAGATCAATTCTCTTCCCTTTTAGATGGTGTGAACTAAAATATCTAGGATTCGTTGTAGAATTACATGCCTAATGTTTCATTTACCAGCCTATTGAAATAAGAAATATAGGGAAGCAAAAGGTTCCATGAGCAATTAAATTAAGGGAAAAGGTTCAGGTGTAATGATTTTATAGAAAATAAAATGCTAATTATGTTGAACCGCATGTAAGCAATGAGTTTGTAAATGGGAGAATGTGCCCTCTGGTGGCAACGTCTCACGAACACAAATACAAACAGAACACTGTAGGAGAAAATCCAATAAAAACCCAACGCTGACTTGTACAATTGTAGTAAATATACAATTTGCGACATTTATATATACGTGCATGTACACACATTTATATTCGTTTGACTTTTTCGTTTCGTCAACCATGACTCCTGAATAACATAATTTCGCACTCACATACATGAATATGTAATGTACATTAAAATGTAAGCCTGCTTTGAAGTGGATGCCTTTATTATTGTATTTATAATTGAAGAATATAAAAGAAATAGGCATCACCGCATTTTGATTTTTCACCAGTGTGTGAAAAATAGAGAAAATTTTGATTTCGTCTCTTCAAACTCTTACTATCTATACCACTTTGGATACACTCAAAGTGAGATAAAAAGTCTCATGCCTTTCAACTCAAAGACCTTTTAGTGAACGTCTCTCCTTAGTCAACATCGTCAAGGCCGCTAAACTCCTCATGCAAATACTTAATAATTTATTTAAAAAATCTTACAGTTCATTAGGTTAAGCAGGACACCAAATTATGCATCATTACTTTGATTGCACACTAGAGCTGTACAATTAATTCCCTTGCAGGCTAAACCAAAGGGCACTGATAACCTGAATACATTTTCTATAGTTGCTTGTCTGATTTGACTGATGAGTCAGTAACACTTGAGTGGAGCTCAAACAACTACCCATTGCCTTTTTTTTTTTTTTGTGAATAGAGGTACCAAACCGGTTTGAGAGAGGAAAAAAACGTCCTGCTTTACAGATTCTAAATGGGTTTCAGCAATTATAATGATGTGGTTTGATACTTTAACAAAAATAGGTTTGAGAAACTTATTGCCTTTCACAATGACAGTTTTCCGGGTTCTACATTGTATTTTTGGTTAAAATCTACTGCGACAACTACAATGGAAAACTGGAAAAACTGGAGAATCAGCCACAAACTGAAGGGGAATCTTTCATCCAATGAAAAGTGTTTAAGCCTCAGGGAGGTTTTTTTTTTCTTTGAGGGAACTGTCCAACACCTTTTGTCATAGCTGAGTCTCTTGGCAGCCACTGAGGGAGTGTAGATTGGTGGTTGAAACATAATCATCTCGGTCCAGACTCCTCAAGCAAAGCTGGAAAAAAGGAATAGAAAGCAGTAGATCAGATAGGAAGATGCCAGATAACAGTCACACCAAAGAAAGCTTAGGAAACACTTAAGCCCAGTAGCTCTGTAGACACGTGTGGATATGGGCTGAACTGGCTAATGTTTTGTTAAACTGGTTTTATTGGGGGCGGAGAAAAGGAAGTGGGTCTCAGAATGGCCACCACACAACATTAGCAGGAAAATATGTAGCTTTGGGTCAAATCTGCAGCATTATATGGGTGGCTGTATCAATATCAGCCGCTGAATATGAACATTTCAATATTTGAAATAGTATTATTTTGAATGGACAATACATTTTAAAACACAGTATATTGGTGTCTAGTCTCGGTTTTAGAAATGAGGTCATAGATCTGGAGAGGGACAACTCATAAGTATCTAAATTTCAGATTGACATTTTACAAGAAAACATCTACAACCTTTCTACGTATGTATCGACCACTAAGAGGACATTGGCTTCCTTGTTGGTGTTCATGCCCCTGTCACGTAGTGCTGATCGTAGGCACACTGGAACAGAAACACTGTACTCCGGTCCCTGCCAAGGATTACAGGCGTCTCTCTTACTGATTAGATTGTCATCCAATTTAATCTTTCCTAAATCTGCTTGTATTTTGAACATGGATTGGGGGAGATTATCTCATCCATCCATCGTTTCAATAGATATTGCAATAAAGCAGCAGAATCCTTATGCTTTGCCTTATTACTGATACGGAAGCACAGATCAGGAATCAATAATAATCCTGATCAACAGGATATTGAAATTGGAACTATTTCTGGGGAACATAATATGACGGGTTGGCTACAAAAGTCGTTGGATAATTATATGTTCAAAGTTTTAAAAACTTAAATGCCCAATGAGGGAACCATGAGAATGAACCCCCTGTTATTCCCTTTATTGCTTTTGGAGAGCAGAGAACAACAGATTGCCTCATGATTAGCTCATTAAGGCAGAGTTACTAGAGACCCCCAGGGCTAGTGGGTCAAGAGGGCTACAGACAAGTCCTGTTTACCACTCAATGGAATGAGTAAAAGACATCCTCATTGTGGGGGTTAATTATCAAGCTTTTTACAAATAAGCTCTTGTAATCCTACAAGCTAACCAACATGCATATCTGTCAGCATCGTGAAAGGGCGTTTGTATCAAGTTTCTTTTATGCCAGGATAAGCCCTAGTCCCTGTTAGCCCTAGTCCCACATACTACATTTCCTCAGCATTTTAACAATAGGTAATAGGTAAAATATTACGTTTCACTGCGAGCAGAGTGTTGCCATGACAACAGGCCACTGATGTCACTGTGAACTGGTGGCTCTCATCAAGCTGCACAATCTTCGGTATCCCAGAATCCTCCTCCTTTCTTCCAAGGCGACCGCGGGCTCCCTTTCCCCAGGTATACACCTCCCCATCTGCCGCAAGGCCGATGAGAAAGAAACACACCTTTTTCAGTAACCCCCATGATTCATTAGTCTACACAATTTCTGCTTAACTAAAAGATATCTGCTGCCAAGAGCAGAACAGAGCTGTAAGCTGCAGCAGCAACTGGGACTGTGTCCGTTCTCGTAATGGAAAGGCCAGCAGATTGTATTGTCTCACTCCTCAACATGTCCTTTTTTGAGGTGTTCTATTCACATTTATCATATGACACATTGCCATTTATAACAGGAAATGCTGACCCATGTTTTAATTAAGCCTTGGCATAAATGTTTTACAACTAAAGTGTTCATGGGAAACTAGGTGTATATTTGAGGAAACACTGAAGCACAAAGTCACACATCAACATTGTTTTCCTCTCACCTGATCCAATAGCTAGGGTGAAGGCATCACCACAGGCAGCCATGGTGATACCCTGTAGTTCTGCCACTCTGAATGGCACACGACTTGTACGGCGCGAATTACAGCCTAGCTGCCCATGTTGGTTACTGCCCAAGGTGAAACACTGACCACTGTCTGCATGTACAGATATAGGGCACAATAGGAAAGAACAAAGAAAGCCTCTGTGTTAAAGTCATGACAGAGCAGGATAAAAGACAAAGTATGTTAATATGCCTAATACCAATGAGATACTGCTGTGAAATAGAATATGTAAACTGGGCAGGCTGGCATCTTATTGATTTAAAGTAAGTTGATAATATAATTTTACCTGTAACAGCAACAGAGTGGGCTGTTCCAATGTCAATGTAAGTAATCTTGTCCACATTTAGAGGGACTGATTGAACAGGCGTAAAAGAGTACATTTCCTCAACCTGATCAGAGGGGGTTGGTTCATCCACAGAGGTGATTTTATCCAACCCAAGCTTGTTGAACCTTAAAGAAACAATTAACAAAAGCAAATAGACTGTACATCTTAGAATAATAGAAAAGAATAATCAGGAATTAATCAGGACAGGAAAACGTTTTTTATTTAACCATTTCATGTATTGTTACATGGCAAGGCAAATAAAAATCTTTAACTACACAAGAGTTTTTGTGTGAGCATTAAGAGAGCAGAAAGTAGCTTAGCCACAAGTTAGGAGAAATGCTGTATCCACCCAGCCCTAAAATATGCCCTGTAATGTGGTTACTCCTCTAAACCCTGTTTTGATACAAATCTCAGCATCCGGTCCATAAAAGACTGACAGTGGCGCCAGGGTTAACCACGAGGAGGGCTCTTTGTCATTGTGAGGGAATGCAGCCTTACTGGATATGGTCCTGGAGAATAAAGCTACACCACCTATGAATCCACCTCCAAGCATGCAGATTAAGAAGAGTATTTAGCACTGAGGAAAAAAGTGAAGTACATCATGATTCGCGATAGCCTCCGTTTTCTGCATAAATGAAAATTCAATGTATATATGGTGACCTACCTGTTGCTGCCACAGGCCAATATTTTGTGCTGGGTACTGATAACCATGGAACAGTCCACTCCACACAGAACTTTGTGGGCCTCAAACCCCACAGGAACACACACCTGCTGGGGAGAGTTGTGCGAGTCCTGGGTGCCTAGACCTAGGCGGCCTGCCATACCGGGACATAGGAAGAAAAAAAACATAGAGGCAGAAATATCAACAGACCATTAGAATGTCCTTGTGGTCTGCAGGTATTGCTGTCATAAATAAAATGAAAATATTTAAAAGCAAAAAGACATACACCAGGAATCAAAAGACTAAGAATAGTCAATCAGAGAGGCAGTAAGAAGTCAGTTCAGCTCCATCAGCTCATTTACCATTGTCTCCTCTTCCCCAAGAGAATAATTCTCTCTCATTGGTCACAGCAAGAACATGAGAGGCCCCACAAGACACCTGGACCAGCTCATAACCAAGTAGAGCCTCAACAATCTTGGGCTAAGTGAAGGAAATAAAAACACACACGCCTAAAGACTCCAATACAATAAAAAGCATTATTATAACGCTTAGAAAGTATGAGGAGAATATCACTTTAAGAAATCACTATATATAGGTAACCTATTGTTTCTAACCTGTGTCACGTCATTGAAATTTCCGTGACCAAGGCAGCCGTTGCTTCCGCTTCCAAATGTCATGATGATGCCTCTGTCTGCATATTGAAAAAAAGAGAGGATTTTAAATTCTAGTTGTTAGTTAGTTAGTTGTTTGTTAAAGGGGATGTACTATTCTGTTGACCATACCACTTTTACAATTCCTAACAAAAAAAGCTACTACTCTACGTGCCAACTGTGACATGAGATGGTGGCAGTTGAGCTGAGAAAAGGTTTTTCATTATATGTCATCTGATTTTGGGGTTGGGGTAATGACAGCTCCCTCAAGACCACGGTGACAAATTGTGTACAAGAACTTGTACCCTCAGACAATATTCCCCTGTAATGCCAAGCCAGCACAGGGGAGATTACATTTTGCAGGAGAGGACATCCACTGATTGATAGTTTCTTGTCAAAAGTGCAGTAAAAGAGGTGATTACATCCACACTTTCACGTTTGGGTTTAATTCAGTTGCTGTCCTAGTGTTTAATGATATCCCCTTGTTGCACTGTGTGAAGCAAAAAGAGGGAGTTAATATAGATTTTTCTATGCCATATTTCCTGCTGAGCGGGAAAGGCTGCAGTCTCTCAGATGGATATCTAAAGAGAGATGGCTGCCCTACCTGTCATGCAAGTGGTGAAGAGATCCCCACAGGACACTGATTTGATGGTGACTCCTGACTGGCCTTCTAGGAATCGTGAGATGAACTGGGGCTGCATCTGTTCCACTGCGCCGGGCAGGGTGTGCTCCCCTGATCCTACCAACGGAGGCTAGGAGGCCATGTCAAAAGTAAGGGGAAGTAGACTTAATCAAAAATTATCTTGAATTTATAAACATTTATAGAAATTGTAAAGAAAATATCTGTCTCTCTCTCTCTGTAGGAAAAGTATGGCAGGAAGTTTGCACGTTTTAAGTTAGGCTTTTGGTTGACAGACAGCCAGTCAAACCAAAGCCACACTAACCTCCCAAGTAATAAGCCGGCCTGTCTTAGTGACTCCCATCTTCATCGTGCGGCCCAGGGACACCTGCAGCACCTCTGTGTTGAGCATGGGCAGACGCAAAGGCACAGAGAGACCACTGCCCCATGTGTACACCGAGGACAAGGGCAGGGAGTGCACTTTCCCTGTTACTGAGCCATCTATGCAGTGGAAACACAACAATAGTGCTGGAAGTTAGCATAAGGACTCTTGAACTACAGTCAATAGGTTTAAATAGATATCGGGTTACTAATCTGTGGAATGGGGTCACTAGCCTCTGGATCTGTTGCCTGGTACTCTTCCTCCTTGTCGGCCATGAGGACCGGACTGCATGGTAGATCGAGGTTTTTCAATTCTAGAAAACAAGCAGCATGCAAAGGAAAATTAATTTTGGAAATGTTTATGTTAAGATGCATCTAAATCTAAACCTATCCTTTGTGGCAACAATACCTGCGCATTTTGACGTTGCCTATGTCTGTGAAGAGATTGAGCAGGGGCCTAATGCATATGGGGAGAGCCATTATCTCATTGAGCTGTGGTCGTTTGGATGGGTCTAGATTGAGCATGTTGAGGATTAGCTGCCGTAGCTCCGGACTGTATCTATCTGATATGGGGGCAAAGGTACCACTCATGATCTTCAGAACTAGGGCAGGCAGGTTCTAAAAGAGAAATAAGAGAGTCAACAGATTATTATGACTGAGGCTAGGCTGAACTCTAAGTTCATGGTTACACTAGAGTTAAGAATTATACATATAGACGAGGAGATAGTGCTTCAAAACCTAACATTGACACATGTATGCTAAATTGAACCTCTATTTACAGATCAGTCAGGGACCATCTATGTAATCACAATTACAATGTGCTCAGTGAGTTCAAGGAAAACGCTTCACTTACAGCAGCCTCAAATGCTCTCTTGAGACTGGCTAGCTCATAGAGCACACAGCCTAGGGCCCAGATGTCACTCTTCTGGTTGTAGGGCTTCCCCTCACACAGCTCAGGGGAGATATAGCATGGGGTCCCAACTACCTGAAAAGTAAAAAATGAAGAAGAACTTCAGTCAGTCATTTTGATATGGAAGACATTAAACTTATGATCTTAGAAAAATTAAATATATACAGCATTTATAAATATAATTTATTTTGGCATCTAAGCAATATGCACTCACTGTAACGGCTTTACTCTTGCTGACGAGAATCTTGGAGATTCCAAAGTCACCAATTTTGACAATCATCTGATGTTTGTCCAGCAGAATGTTCTGGGTCTTTAGGTCTCTGTGTAGGATGAGTTTATTATGTACATGGTAGAGAGCCAGAAGGATCTGGACAAAAAAGTGCAGGATTGTGTCCTCGTCCAAGAGAGAGTTGCAACGCTTCTGAATGTAGTCAGCCAGGGTTCCACCTACCATAAACAAACCAGGGATGTTTCTCAAAACGTCTGCTATTTAAACACAATATATCATAGATGATCATGCTGTTAAAAATGTATTAATCACTTCCCCTGGTCACCATGAATGACGGGCACTGAGGAAAATGCCTAAAATAAAATTTGTCCCATTCAGACATACAGACAGATACCTCTATGAAACTGCCTGGATGCTTTTGGACTGTCTGGAACACTGTAAAACAATGAACAGCTGTAAGACAATACAAATGTACAAGAGGCTTACCTGGGGCATACTCCATAGCTATCATAAGAGCCTTGTCCTCCAAGAAGTTCTCATAGTACTCTATTATATTGGGGTGATTGAGTAGCTTCAGCACCTGACACTCATTCTGAGCGGACAGACGTTCATCACGTGACATCTGCTCAACTGGGATCTCCTTAAGAATGACATAGGCCCCATCGCCACGACGTCGACATAAGTGCACTATCCTGTGATAAAACAGATCATGACATAGCTTGATGAGCCTATGTAACATGGCGATGCAGTCAATGGACATTAAAACTGATTTAATTAACTGCATGCTTAAGCTCCTTTAGAAAACGTTGACATCAATTACACTGCCACCAGCACAGAAACTACAGAAATGGTAAATTAAATCCGTTCATCTACAATTGTATTTATGCAACCTCCTAATCTACTACTACGGGATGAGTGACTAGTGAGAGGGAACATGTAGCCAACCCTGCAGTATCAGGAAACATAAGAAATATTTGACAATATAAGTAAAGCTTTTGTTGAATAGAGTATAGATTATAGTCCAAAAATATCTAGCTATCAAATAAATCGTGTGTGTAGATTAACGTTCATTCAATCCACAGCAGATTACTCAAAAAGACGATCTGCATGAAATAACGGAGTGCCACTACTTAGTTAAAAAATGTGTCTAGCGCGGTGCAGTTTGGAAGACTTCCATTACTTTTTAACCGTTTTTCTCTTTCCGTTTCCAACAAAGGGTTTTAAACAATGAGGATGTGTATGGCAGTTTATAACCGAAAGTAAAGTATATGTTGTTCACCCAAAAGCTCCTCTTCCAACAACTTTAATTTTCTCATACTTTTCCATTTTCTAGCGGTACCGATGTGCACGCACATACGGTTCGACAGAAACATGTCACTGTTGTTTCCCTGGCAACTCTCCCTCTTTCTACTGGACACTAGTAGGGTCAAAAATATTTTCGCGCAAATCACATGTACACACGTGAGGCCTATAAACGGTAAGTAAAATTGAGTAAATAAACTGACTGAGACTTTGAGCTGCATAACTCTTGTTTAGGCATCGTTTTGAAACATCTGCTGCGAAAGATCGTGGACACATAGGCATAGAAGGCTCTCCCTGTTTATGTGTTACTACCGATTCCCCTTCCTCCAGTCAAGGCCTTGCCTTAGCCTCAGAGGCAGAGATTTGAGACTGCAGGTTGCTGACGACCTGACGGGGGGTAATTATCAAGTGTCTGCCTTGGCTGAGTGAGACCAGTAAGGAAATATATAGAATGTTTCCAGGCTTTTCTACTTTGTGTGGGAAAAGTAGCTAAATGCATTGTACTCAGTCTTGACCGGGCACACTTTGTATTGCACTGTAACGTACAATTATATTCTTCCATTGACCTTTCGACTTTGAGAGTGTTTTTGTTGTTGATATTTTGAGTTTGAAATTCAATGTTTCAACAATGTATGAAACGCTTGATGATAGACCACTATTTGCGTCTATACGCAAAAATCCCACTGCAATTTTAATTAATTTAATTATCCTGTTTTAAAAATGTTTGAGGTGATCACACACTGATCTGACCTTAGAAGTGTGAGTGAACCTAATAAAGTCATTAAGCTTATAAAATGTACTGTCTGTAATCACCAACTGACTAACACCACATGTGAATTCAAACTTTAGCCCCATCTACTATTAGAGAAATTACATGAATTCGGGATCATAGATAATTATTATGCAGCCATGAATGTCAGAATGAAAAGCATCACATGACAGTAACTCCACTATTTCTAGCAAATGGTAGCATGGGTCCAAAGGTTTGTAAATCGAGTGACAAAAAGTTAGGTCACCAGCTTGCTACTGAGCTCCTCTGCTCTCATCTTTTGTGAACCAAGCAAAGCCATACACTTTCTCCCTCATTGGGCTAGCTGATTGACATATTTTTTACTTGAAGATTTGCTTTTGTCTGACCTTAATCTCTGTATGAGGTATTCAGTAACCAGGAATCCAACCTGAGTGCATGTTGCACAGTGAATCTGTCGATGATAAAGACCAAGGTATGTAGCCTGTTTGTCTGACAGTGACTGTATATTGCATTCTTGGTTATAAATCTGTTAAAAATCTCAATGGGTACATGCCATAAAATGTTAAGGAGACAATGGGGGATGTTGTCTTTATCTACACACATCATCTTCACATTAAAGTATGGGTCAGTACAAAGATCTAATCTTATCTTTGAAAAGTAGGTCTTCAAAAATAACTCCCCAAAGTTAAAATGGTTTAAGTGTCTAAGTATGCACGTACAAACGTTTATTCTTACAGCTAAGTGTAGGACACAACTTGCATCTCTTGTGCCAATTGGTGCCTTTTGCTGCTCCTATTGCAAATAGTGAGTGATTTGAGTGCTTTCTGAGTTGCACCCACCTTATCCCTCTGTCTGGCCGTTAACAAGTTTAGTAAATTGACTTAAAAGTGTCCAAATAGTGTACGTTCCAACTCTGGAATGCTATACTAGTTTTCTGATGTGGCAGTGACTCAAACAGTTTGTTAATCTTAAAATATTGGCCTTTGAGTTTGATTTCTAATTGTCGTTTTCATTATGTTAAGAGCCTTGACCACATTGTGTGAATGACATCTATAGAATAATTTTGACCTGGGGCCTTGTCAAAACCTTCCCGAGAGATAGTGTGTCTAACGATTGTTAAAGAGATTTAGTGAGTAATTTCTGGGGAATTTCATAGTAAGCAGCGTTGTTTCAACAAACTGATTTCTTTTGTCAGCCTTACAGGAAATGCTTTGAGCATTAGTGCATATGGTATGGATATACAACATAGACAATACTCAGTTTTTGAATAGCAAGTGTTTGGTTACAAACATTTCATGACAAATTTTTAGGCATAAGGCCAGTTGATAACTTCCATGAAGTGTTGCATCCAATGTTTAATATGAAACTAAACACTGGGGCTTGTCTCATGCGGGGAATATGGGGGAAATAGTAAGCTACCTTTGCTTCCAGTGAGACTAGTTAGTAGATTGAGTGATGCCAATTCTCCCTGGGCAGGCCTAGTCTATTTTGAAGTCTGTTTGCAATGAATGTACTCTGACCTTATGAAAGCAATGGACTGGTCATTATGTCACAATTAGCTGTTCAAAGTGTACAGTCCTAGTTGCCGTTTCCTAACCACCTGTGATAAAAGGGCTTAGGCCTAATACTGTTATCAATACAGCCAAGTGAACCAGGCAAATTTATTTTCTTCAGCTTTACTACATGATATTGGGACACCCCTTGATGGCAGCTGTTATTATTCTAATAAGACACAAGGCTACCACTTAGGACACAAAGGGGTATTGATCTACAAAATGAAGGGAAATAGAAAACCACAAAGTTTATTAGTTGCAAGCAGTTTACTATCCTTTAACTCAGCAACTTCTAAACCTGCCCCATCTCTCCAAAGCGTTTACTTTTAAGATCTATATCTGTGTCAAAGTGGTTCAGATGTGTAAGGCCTGGCCATCACAAGGAATTACCTGGTGGAGGCAATGGTTTGCTTTTTCCTTGTAGTCCTATGTGAGTTTAAAAAGGAACCAGGAAAGTTATATCCACATATGCTCTTTTTGTGTCAGAATGTCTGTTGTTTTCTGGCCCTGTGCATCACGCATGGCATAGGCCTAGATCATGTTCAGATCACGAATGCCAAGCTATTGAGCAAATTAAGAGACATCCGGATGAGCACAAAGAGAGCTCAGAATAAGGCTGCAATGCTAGTTGCTAGATTAAAAACCTTATTTGTGGAGTATAGCATTGAAGGTATTTTCTAGAAAGTAAACCGTCTTTTACAAATCTTGTCCTTCAGATCTTAAGTTTTGGTGCCCCAAGTGGTTCGCTTTTAAATCGACAATCTATGAATCTACCAGCTCTGAGCACTTATGCTGCATGGACTGCTTGTTCAGCAGATGGGTTTATGCTGCCATCTACTGCTATGTTTTAGTCACTGTCAGTGTTTGTTTGCAACATTTGGTTAAAGAAATCCCAGAGGATGCACTTCAATAACCTGTGACTAACG
Source organism: Galaxias brevipinnis (assembly GCA_036023535.2). Classification (NCBI taxonomy): domain Eukaryota; kingdom Metazoa; phylum Chordata; class Actinopteri; order Galaxiiformes; family Galaxiidae; genus Galaxias; species Galaxias brevipinnis. The sequence goes on along the minus strand of JAVQIZ010120847.1, from coordinate 13,183 downwards.
AGCACTTAAGCACCATTACTGTATAGTGTGGAACTGTCTTTATTTGGTAACCTGTCTGCTTGGTTAAAAAGCATACACAACCATTTTGATGTAGGTATCTGTACTTAAAAGTGCAGGGATTTCAAATAGTGGAGAGAGTTTCTCAAAACTACTTATCTCTCTATAATTGTATCATCATTCGTCATTGAATCATCTAACACATGTCAAACTACTTAACTTGTATTGTTTGTTACCAAAACAGTTCTACTGTACCAATTTTAAAATGGTGCAAATCAGTTAATAAAGTATGGCTTTACAGCGCATGCATGTTTGTGCTTGTTAAACTAAAGGCCAGTTAGTTTGATCACATTCATTGATCTAACCTGGCCTTAAGACAACAGTAATAATAAAAGCCAAGGGTATTCAGGAAGTGGTGTTTGCAGGATCTGAGCTGTTGCTAGTTGCCGCTGTTACCTCATCACTTTCCTTGTCCCTTCCCCCACCGGATCAGAGAGGCCAGCTGTGGGGAGTGTGAGCTGCTCTGTTTATGGAGAGAGAGAGAGAAGGAAAACAGGGAGTGAGATGGGGTGTGACATGAGACAGTGGTCTGTGTCATAGAACAGTTTCTGTCTAAACTAGGGGGTTGGTGTTACAGTACACGTTGTAACAACAACACAAATGTGTGAGTGGGTTTTATTAATATTTAGTGTAGAATATTAAGAGTATTGGATCTGATAGCTGTGTCCTGTTGTGTAATTGAAATAAATGGCAATACAGTGCTGTCAAACCAAATAGATAGAGAATTAGATCAACAAACAAAATGTATTGTTTAATTTGCAGACTTAGGTTAGTTTATGCTTGCGATTGCTGGCCGCAGACTTCAGTACTTGTTTCTGATCTATGCTGTAAGAGGAAACTGCTGCCCATTCTTGATTCTATGGTTTTCTCCAAGCAGGCCACCACCCACACCACTCCCTTTCGACCACTCCCCCTCCACACCGTAGTCACACACATACTTCGACTGGCTGAGCGGCAACATACTCTGAAAGGAAAGAAATGTTGATTATTGTAGTTAGCTGTTTCAGTGAGTTCCAGTGAGTCTTCGTTTGCATGCTAAGGAAGGTGGAAACACTGTACATTAACTGCTTATTATTTTAGGGGAGCGAAACAAAGAACTGTGGGGGAAGAGACCGTCTCCTGCCAGCCTGCCATCATACACCCCTGGAGTTTTTCCTGAGAAGAACCCTCCCCTCATACAGATTCGTCAACAGACTGGGTAGCAGCGTGTGAAACCGTTAAGTGAAGGCAGGCTTGAGACAAAAACTTCTACGAAGAGGGGGAAGAGAAAACCGACTAAGCAACAGTGTGTGTGAGCCGGGTGTTGACGATGGAGGCCCTGCTTCCTGTGTTGCAGAGCCACCCAGGTCTGTCTGTGCTAGTGTGCGCTCTCTTGTTCAGAGTGGCCCACCGGTTGCTACAGATCCTGCCTGTGCCAAAAGTCGTGGAACAGGATGACTTTCGCTCCTGGAAGTGGAAGAATCTCTCTGTGTCCCTGGTTCACTCGCTGCTCACTGGGACATGGGCTGTGACTTGGTGAGTTTCTACACTGGACCACCATTGTTCATTCACAGTGGTTCCACATGATGTTGTGTTATGTAGGGGGGTGTAGAGCTGTAACAGTCTGTGGCAGTGTTGGCAGGCGATTGTGAAGAAGAGCATGTTCAGACAGGATGGTGGTCGGGAAAATGCCATTCTCAAGCGGGGAGGAAAGTTCCTCATTGTAACCTTTAAAATACTGTGTAGTATTGTACTGCTTGAGTTGTTTGAAACTGCATCAAGGGAAAAGGTTTGGTCTGACAGAAACAAATGCAGTTGGTTGGTTAGTTTCAGTTTAGATTGTCATGTTAAGGTAACTTAACATTGCTCTATTTGCGTTTGAATGATATGCAAGATATGTAGGCCTATTCATATCTCTCCCTCTAAGTTAATATCATGGAATATTTATGAGAAAAGCCTACAGTACCCTGTCTTATGGTTATGAAATTTGGTGAAAAGATCCAAGCAGATTAACTGGAAAAACCTGCTGGCTAGAAGACTGTTGTGAAAGCATTATAATAGGAAGGATGTGAAAGAACTGAAGTGAAGGCAGGGCTAAGGATAGTGTACTTTATTTTAGAACACATATGTTAGAAGTATAAAATGTAGAAAGTATGGTTTGACAAGACTTTGACATTGCTTGTGAAATTATGTATTGCATGTACACTTTTGTACAAAATGTTATCACACGTGTGTAACATTATCTAAAGCTATAAAAGTAGTATTTTTTCCAACTTGTATAAAAGCTGAGTGAGCGCTAGTTAATGCAATATGATCAGAAATATCCCACAGATGGCTCACACGTCACTGCCAAACATTTCAAAACGCTTGGTCATTTACTAAACAGAGGATGTGTAATAGAAAGGGCTGCCAGAGGTTGTTGTCTGTGCTCACTGAGGCCATTGTTTATCAGAGTGAGCCTTAATGAGATTAATGCTGACCCATTGATCTATTATAATGTTTTCTTTTTTTCAAAGTGTGCTTGTTTGGCCCGAGATGCTGCAGAACATCCACTCATACTACAATGCAGTGGCCTACCTGCTTATCTGTGTCTCATCGGGTAAGTAACTATTCCTACCACAGCTCTTTGGACAGGGTAGAGTTAAGAGTTAAACTTTGACTCTCTTTTAACAGCACTGCAACTTTAACTGTTGATTATATTTTATACCACTGTCATTACAAGGGCATATTGACTTGTAAATGTGTAATTTTTGGAGGGTAGATCTCAATGTTGAACTTTGCTATTACAGGCTCTGGTCTACTGGGGGTTTTAGTAGGTGACCTTGTGGAGTTCCTTGCTATTTTCGGTTTAGTTAGAATAAACATCTGCCATCCTGGAAATAAGCTGCGTACCTTTCATTGACAGATCATATTGTGTGAGCATATACAATAGAAACCAGCCTATTTCACCTGATCTAGTACACAGTATAATGGGTGGTACTTTGTAATCACCATGAGCAGCACCAAGACTAATCCTCTAAAAACATAATGGTACATTGCACTATGGGTGTTTCATGTGTAGTCATGAGGATGCATGTCTGTTGAGAGTCACCCTAACAACCACCAGTAACATTCAAGATCCACAGAGACAGGCAACCAAGTGGGATTGTTTACACAGTTTTAGACATTACAAAATTAAGTCATGTTCTTGCATGACTGCCTGATTATTCATAGCATTGCAGTTGCATGATGATTAAAAAAGAGCACCTCATTGCATTTTAATTGCTACTGTTGTGGCAAAATTTGGGCATCCTAGCGGATGTTGCGGATATTCAATGAGACAGTATGTGCAGTATGTCCCACCTGAACCACATCCCAGGCTGGAACATCCGCTAGGATGCCCAAATTTGGCCACAACACCACTCTCTGATTTCCTGGAGCCAGTATTTGGATATAGGCTACAATTCATTGAACTATTTGATTTAAAGGTGCTTCAGTCAATAAATATCATAATTATAATTTTCAGTCCAATCTTCATAACGTTCTATTTTATTGAACCAAGGATTTTACAGGATATGTGTCATATGGCAAGAAATTTATTGATATTTTTCTATTTGTTGGTAGGATATTTTGTGCAAGATGCAGGAGACATTATCCTAACTGGCCACGCTAGAGGATCGTGGGAATTCTTAATTCATCATGCCTTGGTAAGCTTTATTATTTTTTCAGTCTGGTTAAATTGCCCAGCTGAGTTGGGACTACATATTCTCTTTAGCATTGTTTGTATTTGATGTACTACATTAAGTATTTAAAAAATATATATGAATTTCAACCGATGCACAAAATCAGCTTTTACTGGTAGCTTTGGTATCAAGGCCAATTATATTTATGATTGGCCTGGATGTAGGGTGTGTGTTTTTGTGTTCTTGCCCATGTGGTGTCTGACTTGGAGCATCTATTTACCAGTGTTGAATAGCCCTGTCTCATTGTACCTTTCGTTTCCTCAGGTGCTTTGGTGCTTCCTGTATGCTCTTTACACACACCTCTACGTAGCGGGTGCGGTCGTCGCTCTTTTTGTGGAGGTGAACAGTGTAACCCTGCACCTGAGACTGATGCTCAAGCTAGCTGCTGCCCAGTCTTCTCCTATGTATGAATTCAACAAGCTGTTCAACCTCTTTACCTACATTGTCTTCCGTCTCAGTGCTCAGTTCTACCTCACATGGTACATTGTGCAGAATTACTCTTGGTTGGACCGTGGGGGCTACTTTCTGATAACGATGATTCTGATGAATATCATGATCTTGATCTACTTCTACCGCCTACTGCGTGCCGACTTCTTCCCCAGAAGTAAGGCTTATTTGGCACAAAACGGAGCTCACAACAATAACTCCAAAAAGTTTCTCACTGACTGATTGTTCTACAATGAAAATCTATCAGACAGCAAAAGACTAATGTGTTTTTGTAGGGAATTGTTTGCTGTTCTTGTTGGTATTTAGATATTGATATCATTCATCCATTGAACACCTCAACTTGTTGCTTTCTCTCATCCTGTGCCTAAATAAAAAATGGAACCTCTTTTGGCGGACCGAGGAGAAGATTGAGATGAGGCTAAAGGACGTTCGGTGGCCCTTCTCTGTATGATGCACAATGGGCTAAAGCGCCGCTAGGCGATGCCTCACAAATGGCCACATACCAAGATTTAGAGACTTAACTGATTACTGTTCTGGGACAACCAACTAATACACTGTCTCCTTAAATGTTTTGTGATATTACGTCAACATAGTAACAGCAACGTATTTAACGTGACGTCACAGGCAATTTGTGGAATATACATATGGAGAAATATTGGAGTTGAGCCTACACGTTCATGGTGAAGCTTAATAATTTTAAACTTAATTATGGATCTATGTGGTTAGGTCCATTGAGCACCCACACAGAATTACAATCCAAATTTTGACACAAATGATCAAACATAAAAGGACATTCTTTCATGCTCAAAGTTAAAAAGACCTGCCAATTTACAAATGGACAGGTGCCTTAATTGAAATTGTTCTATTTATTCCATCAATCACATGAACTAAAGATGTAATTCAGTGCCTACACATTTACACTTTACATTTAATTTGGTCTCCGTACATTTACCTCTGAGTGAGCTATCTCAGTGCCTTAATAACCCAAGTGTCTTGTTTAAAGGTTGACAAAATTTAAGATTTTTTACTCTTCAACTTCAAGTTGTAATTTCAGACAATTATGTCAACCTTCATTTGTTCAGAAATGAAAAAGTACATATGAGGGCTAATGCCAAATATTATTTTTCTGGTGTTGGACTGTAATTGACAGTAATAATTCACAGGAAAATGTATTGTAGTTGCATTCATTAATCCTCTAGTTATATTTAAATAACATTGTGCAGTAATTGCATTACATTGTAAGTGCCAGGTTTTTTGTGATGTGTGGAATGCAACTTTGGGATTTGAATGAATAATAAAGACTTGTTGAAACAGTGCATTGCTAATTTCAGATTGTCAGTTTCCTACAAGTGTGCTTTGATTAGATCTAGAAACCAGTTTAGTGCCAAACCATTGTCAGTATTATGAGTCAACAACCTGTCTGCTGTCCACATGATATGGATCCTTAGGAAAAACCAGCCAACTCGGTGGATACCATGTTGTTATATCGACATGCTATTTCTATCATAAAAGCTGAACATGTGGAGAAAGTGTAATTACTTGCACATTTTACATAATTTCTGAACTCCCGTATCGTATTGAAGTTGTCTGGTTAAAAAGCTGCTCCCTGTGTCTAAATCGAATTATATGTATACAAATATATAAAAAATGTATGTATGCATACCGATGATTGCATATATTGGCAAATCTGCAGAATCAAACTAGCTTGAGCCTCAGGATCTTTTCGGGGTCAAACTATAATAGCAATGGTGCCCTCTATTGGCGTTAGAAGTTAATACAATTGTACTATTGACTGTTGCCAAGAAGTGATGTCAAATATTTCAGTTGTCCTCTTACACAAGATAGTAAAAGCCTGGCTACAACAGAATTGTTTACCTTTCATCCACGCATTTGTTGAACAAAATGGGAAAATCGTTAGAAAGGTTGGTAATTGATAATATTCTATAAAGTAGCACTTAAAACAGTGCAGATCAGTAGAGGAAAAATCTTTCCTGATAGATTTTGCCGCTAGGGGTGTTCTAGTAAAATGCGATCCTAGAAAGTAATCCTAAATTCCACAGAAAATCGGGAACTGAGTCAGCTGTACGCCTAAAACTAAAATTGTATTCAGCCCCTCTTCCTTCCTGGGATCGGGTTTCTTTTCAGTGTGTGCGGGGAGTGGGTTACATATTAACTTGGATGAACGTTATATTCAAGTAGGTAGATAATTACAAAGTTTACGCGACATTCGCTTTGTTTGTAAAACAGCGTTTAAGTTTACCACGAGTAGACACTAGACAGCTATCCCATCCATTCTCGCGTGCCAAGGTAGGTATGTAGTCTTCAATTGCTGCATGAATTTAAGGATTTAGTCACTGCATATGTTTATACACGACTGTAAACGATTCTTCAATCTTTTCAATACACATTGTGTTTGTGTTAAAACTTTTAAGTTGAACTTCTCCGTTTTACCCAACGATTTAGCTGAATTAAAAAAAAGTAAGAGGTATATAAATCTCTTCCCAATTTAATGCTGTGTGCCTGATGTATTAGCTACAGCTACCGAAATAAATGTGACTGTACACAACACATTATGCCCTTCACTGTTAACAGATTTCCAAAACAATAGGATTAAAATAAGGATTAGGAGCTCATCCCAGTCCAGACTTAAAGATGGTAGATTGGTTGATTAGTCATTATAGGAGTCTAAAACTGTTCTTCCATTTACTAGTAAACACCCACCTCCCCCCTTCGCTTACTTGTATTGTCTCTAATTTAGTGCTTTGGATCTATTTGATGAGTATTGACTGGTGCAGATGTCAGTCCGTGTCCCGGCCATGAGTGTTCTGCCTCCTGTGAGAAGGGACCGAATCATTGCCCAGCTCCCAGAGGTAAACTATCAGCAAGTAGTATAACATATCGACATATCTGTCACTTGAGAATAGTAGCTCACATATTGCTTTGTTCTGCTGTTGTAGTGTTTTAGAAAGGAGGCTGCTCTCCACACTAAAGATGAGTTCCACGACAAAGTAAAAACTGCATGCCAGGAGCAGCGCACGGGTACAGTGGGGTGGGTACAGAGTTTATGATTTCACTTAAGATTTTTATACAGAAAAAAAAAAGTTGTGTCTACAGATTTGTAATCAGGTATGATGTTTATAATTGTGATGTGTTATCTCCTTGTGTCAACCTTTCATCCAGTAGGTTTAAAATTGCTAAGGTCATTGTAGTGGGTGACCTGGCTGTAGGGAAAACCTGTCTAATTAATAGGTAAGCTGCTAGATATTATTATACAGTACGAGTCAAAGAGCAGTCTTTGCAAATGATTATCTATCTGAATGTCAAGACTTTTTCTGCTGATTTCCATTTTGTTCAACCTTTGAATGCTATTTATCAAATAGATTTTGCAAGGATGCGTTTGACAAGAACTACAAGGCAACAATTGGTGTTGACTTTGAGATGGAGCGGTTTGAAGTTCTTGGGGTGCCTTTTAGCCTGCAGTTGTAAGTAATTGCAAACGTCCTCAATCTGGGTCTGCAGGACTTTTAGGCTCAAGTGTGTTTGCTGACTAGTATCTTTCTGTTCTCCAGGTGGGACACTGCAGGGCAGGAAAGGTTCAAGTGCATTGCTTCTACATACTACAGGGGAGCCCAAAGTATGGCACTTAAAAAAAAAAAAAATCAATTATTCATTCAAATGTGTCCAAAACGATCATATAATTTTTAATACATTTGTGTTTGTTCCAGCTGTTATTATTGTGTTTGATGTGAATGATGTGGCCTCATTGGATCATGCAAGGTAAGTAGCGGATTAAAGCATTCTACCGATTTCATATCTTCTAGAGTTCTCAAATGTCTGTTTGAATGTATCCTTTTTTTCTTTAAAGGCAGTGGCTTGAAGATGCCATGAAAGAAAATGATCCAACCAGTGTTCAACTTTTTCTCGTAGGCACAAAGAAAGACCTCAGTGTATGTGTTTACTCAGCAATATGTTGTTGATACCATAAATTATTAGTCTCTAACATGTTTTAAAAGTGAATAGTCTTAAGTAAACTGTACAAACTAAGTATCTGTTTAATTAAAATGCAATTTGAGTCACTAAACACAAACCCCAGGAAAATGTCTGTATGTTATGACAGTATAGTACATATTTTATGTATTATAGTACAATAGCATTGTGCATTTTATTCTTGAAGATTTCAGGGGTGGGGTGTTTAAAACTTTGGAGGTTTAAAGTTTTGTTTATTCTCCCTTTTTCCCTGTTGCTGCATTTCCAGTCCCCAGCCCAGTATTCTCAGATTGAGAATGACGCCATACAATTAGCCCGCGAGATCAAAGCTGAGTATTGGGCTTTGTCATCACTGACAGGTGAGGCAATGTTTCCAACAGGGCCATGATTCTGCTTTCTGACTGAATTGAAACTGAATTTTCCATATTCTTTTATTACCCTATGAAGGAGAAAATGTGAAGGAATTTTTCTTCCGTGTTGCATCATTGGCATTTGAGTGCAACGTTCTTGCTGAATTGGAGAAAAGTGGATCGAGACAAATTGGTGACGTTGTTAGTAAGTACTCTTATTGACATGCCTTGTTAATCTGTTGGCCTATATAATTAGTTTTACCTTACACCCTCAACAAAATGTAAACATAATTGACAATTGTAAATATACTTATTTTTCAGGAATTAACAGCAATTCAAATAATTTATACACAACATCAAAGAAAAAACAGCCAAGCTGCTGCCAATAAATGAATACTGAGAAGTGCAGAAGAAAAAGCTAGCATTCCCTCCTTGACCCCTGCTTTTATGAAATTGGAATAGTCTGCAATAGCATAGGAATCTCTCTTCTGTCTTATGTGTATTATTGGGATATTCATTGTCTTATCTAGAATTTAGCTGTTGTATTTTTATGCTTTTCTGGAAAAGATATAATTGTGGTACTGCCAAAATGTTTACAGTTAATGTGTGGAAGTTTTCCTAACTGTAAATATTTTTATATTTTTTTGCATGATCAAATTATTTGTGCGCAATTGATATGCTATGTTGACTGCTTTACATTTGGGGATATAATGAATATTTAACCTTGACTGTAGTGGAATGTTTTTGTTAAAGCATTTAGCATATTACTCATGGTACATAGGAATAATGGCTGTTCCATCCATACCAGCAAATCGGTTTAGAAATACATCCTTCTTGTTTTGCTTTTAGAAAAGTGTGACCAATGAAGTATTTTATACGTGTATTTGTTGACCTCTTCTGATTTATTGACAGTACCCAGAAACACAATTGAGTTTAACTTGAATTAATACATTTATTTATGAGATGGATGGATGGATAAATGGATGGATGGATGGATGAATGGATAGCTAGCTATATGGATAGTACAAAGTAAACAGAATAGATCATTTAAATTGTGATTCAAAGTGTATCGAGAAATGTACCTTACAAGAGTGTAACATCTATCTTGTTTATAGTTCATGTTATTAGCATGTTACAGGGATTTGTATGTGCATAGTCCTAGAAGTGTGACAGTTTAAAATAAGTCAGAACAAGCTGACTGAGATCACTAGGAGACAAAATGGCATCTATTACATACTATACTCTAAACTCTATTTAAGCTCACTATACACAGCATGTGGACTGGTAGTCACATTGGGTTGGAAGAAACACCCAAGAGCAAATAAAATAGATGAAATAACGTGCTGAACTGACTTAGTGGCAGTTACTGCCTTTTGACACTGGGGGGCATTATGTCACAGGAAATGATTAAAGAAACTTCCATTACTACATTTATATAAACAAAAGGGCTTCTTCAGAATAATTTTGGTCTTTCAACCAAGTTCACTCAAGATGGAAAATTGTAATGCATTTAATAACATTAATCTATGCTTCTAATTTTGGGATCCCAGCAGTTACATTTCCCCTCCAAAATGAAAGGAAGGTTACACAGCAGAAGTCAGGAGTTTAAAATAAATTGTTTAATGGTTTCAACCTGGTTTAACCCCATGTATATATCGTATTTCCATTGTCTTTTCTTTGCCCGGATAGTCTTTGTTCTCTTTATTTTGGGTTTGTATTCACAGATGTCCTGCTTTGCTGATTGCCCCAAAAATAATTTCCAAGTGTGGTGGGCACTGGAGGTCACAGATGATCAGACGGAATAAAGAAAACGTAATCAAGCCCTCTAAAACTGAGAAACATGTTTACTCAATGTGATTATTCCGTAAAATTAATTTAGTACAATATCTGGTTAAACTTTGGAAATATTTCTATTTCATGACACAAAACAGTCCCCTCCTAGAATCGCCACCTTAACGTGGTGGAGGGGTTTCAGTGTCCCTGTGATCTTGGGAGCTGTGTTGTCGGGGGCAGTAGCACCTGGTAGGGTCTCCCATGGCAAATTGGTCCCAGGGGAGGGTCCAGACTAAGCGCGATTAATCGCCCAGAATAGGGAAACCGGGGCTACCCCCTGGAGCCAGAACCGGGGAGGATGCTTGCCGGCGAGCGTCTGGTGGACTGGTCCTAGGGACATGGAGTGTCACCTCTCTGGTAGGAAAGGAACCGGGAGGTGGAGCAGTACCAACTAGACATAGTTGGGCTCACCTCTACGCATGGCACTGGTTCTGGAACCCAAGTCCTGGAGAGGGGCTGGATTCTTTTCTTTTCCGGAGTCACCCAGGGCGAGAGGCGCCGGGCAGGTGTCGGGATTCTTACAAGTCTCCGGCTGGGCGCCGCAGTGTTGGAGTTTTCCCCGGTGAACGAGAGGGTCGCTTCTTGCTACTGCGAGTCGCTGGGGGGAAGGCTTTGACTGTTGTTTGTGCTTATGACTTTGACTTTGTTCAGAGTATCCGGCCTTCTTGGAGTCACTGGGTGGGGTCCTGGAAAGAGTACCATCTAGTGATTCTATAGGTCTGCTGGGGGACTTCAACTCCCATGTGGGTGACGATGGAGAAACCTGGAGAGGGGTGATTGGGAGGAACGGCCTGCCCGATCTGAACCAGAGATGTGCCTTGTTGTTGGACTTCTGTGCTAGGCATGGATTGTCCATAACGAACACCATGTTCGAGCATAGGGAGGTTCATAAGTGTACCTGGTACCAGAGCTCCCTAGGCCTCAGATCGATGATCGACTTTGTGGTCGTATCGTCGGACCTGTGGCCGTATGTCTTGGACACTCGGGTAAAGAGAGGAGCTGAGCTGTCAACTGATCACCACCTGGTAATGAGTTGGATCAGATGGCGGGGAAGGCTGCCGGACAGACCCGGTAAACCCAAACGTGTAGTGAGGGTGAATTGGGAACGTCTGGCTGAGGACCCTGTCCGTGAGGTTTTCAACTCCCACCTTCGGAAGAACTTCTCGTGCATCCCAGGGGAGGTTGGGAACATTGATTCCGAGTGGACCATGTTCAAACCCTCCATTGTGGAAGTGGCTGCTAGGAGTTGTTGTCAGAAGGTTGTCGGTGCCTGCCGTGGCAGCAACCAAACGACCCACTGGTGGTGAAGGAAGCCGTCTGACTGAAGAAGGAGGCCTTTCGGGCTTGGTTGGCCCAGGGGTCTCCTGAAGCAGCAGACGGGTCCCGGGCGGACCGAAGGACTGCAGCTTCGGTAGTCAAAGAAGCAACAACCCAGGTATGGGAGGAGTTCGGGGAGGCTACGTAGAAGGACTTTCGGTTGGCCACATGGAAGTTCTGGCAAACCGTTAGATGGCTTCAGAAAGGGTAAGCAGGGATTGGCCCAGGCTCTGTTGAGCAGGGGAGGAGAACTGCTGACCCGGACTGAGGATATCGTCGGGCAGTGGAAGGGGCACTTTAAAGGAACTTCTTTACCCCGCCAACACATCCTCTGTGGAGGAGGCAGAGTTCGAAGTCTCGGGGGAAGTCTCAGCCATATCCCTGGCAGAGGTTACTGAGGTAGTTGGGAAGCTCCTCAGCGGCAAGGTGCCGGGTGTGGATGAGATTCGCCCCGAGATGCTGAAGGCTATGGACATTGTTGGGCTATCTTGGTTGACACGCCTCTTTGGTGTTTCGTGGAGGATGGGGACAGTACCATTGGAATGGCAGACTAGAGTGGTGGTTCCCATTTTTAAAAAAGGGGCGACCAGAGGGTGTGCTCCAATTATCGGGGTATCACACTTCCTCAGCCTACCTGGGAAAGCTTATGCCAGGGTGTTGGAAAGAAGACTCCGACCGATTGTCGAACCTCGGATCCAGTGGGAGCAATGCGGATTCCGTCCTGGTCGTGGAACTGTGAACCAACTCTTTACTCTTGCGGGGCTTCTACAAGCCATTCGGTCGTTCTATAACCGCAGTGAGAGTTGTGTCCGTATACTCGGCACAAAGTCAAATACGTTTTCAGTGGGTGTTGAACTCCGCCAGGGCCGCCCCTTGTCACCGGTTCCGTTTGTGATTTTCAAGGCGTAGCCGGGGGGAGGAGTGTGTCCAGTTTGGGGACCTCAGAATTGCTTCTCTGCTCTTTGCAGATGATGTGCTTCTGTTGGTTTCTTCAGACTGTGACCTTCAGCTTGCACTGGGGCGATTTGCAGCTGAGTGTGAAGCTGTCGGGATGAGAGTCAGCACCTCCAAGTCTGAGGCCATGGTTTTCTGCCGGAAAATGGTGGAGTGCTCTCTCCGGTTTGGGAGTGAGTTGCTGCCCCAAGCGAGGGAGTTCAAGTATCTCGGGATCCTGTTCACGAGTGAGGGAAAAATGGAGCGTGAGATTGACAGGCGGATTGGTGCAGCACCAGCAGTAATGCGGGCGTTGTACCGGACCGTCATGGTGAAGAAGGAGCTGAGCCGAAAGGCGAAGCTCGCGATTTACCTGTCGGTCTACGTCCCAACCCTCACCTATAGTCATGAGCTTTGGGTAGTGACCGAAAGAATAAGGTCGCGAGTACAAGCGGCTGAAATGTGTTTCCTCCGTAGGGTGGCTGGACTCAGCCTTAGGGATAGGGTAAAGAGCTCGGTCATCCGGTGGGAGCTCGGAGTAGAGCCGCTGCTCCTTCG
>JAVQIZ010120823.1:0-13607 GCA_036023535.2 Galaxias brevipinnis | reverse complement strand
ACCACCCCCTCTTCTCTCATGAGACCCATCCCTGGCATTCCCTATTACCCCCCACTCGTCTCCCAAATCCCTGCCTCCAAGGCTCCTCCATCCCCATCCCAACCTCTAACCTCTAACCTCTAATCTCCGCCCTTCTGTCTTCCTGTCCGCGTCTCCCTCCTTTAAATAATACTTCACCCTCCCTATTAATGTGTTTCAATTCCCTTCATATTTTCCCTGACCATCCCTGAAAGAGTTTTTGGTAGTTTGCCTTACAGTTTGTTTATACTACCGTCGGGAAAAGGAGGAAAAGGTCTTACATATGCGCCTGGAACACTTTTTAGACTTTCACAGACACAAAGTGTTTTAAAAAAATATAGATATGAAAAACTGGCCAAAACAAGTAGTGTGTAAATATTCTCAATCCTAACGGGGCCTTATAGCATGTACCTGACATCATGTTACCAAGCCTGTTAACCGTGAGGACTGATCGCTGCATTCAAGACCTAGCTATGGTCTACCTTTCTTGGATTGATGTTACTGACAATATTGCCACTTGTAAGGGTCACAATGAATTACCTCACTCTGGGGTCTGTTGATTTTGTGTTTACAGATATCTGCCTTCCTTTACCCTGCCAAGTGAAGTATGTGGCGATGCGCTGAATAGTAGAACAGGGCTATTTGATGGTCTAATGTACATGTGTGACACCTGAGATGTCCTGCAATGTTTGGGTCAGCAGCGCATCCTAATAACTGTGAATTCACTGGGCCATGGATCTCTGCCTTACACATGGCCTACTTATTTGTTGTCTATTTTTTTGTGCAATTTCAAACTTTAACTGGGAGATGTATGAGTTTTGTATGTATGTATATATATCAACATATTGTGTTAACTGCTTCCACTACTGCAGGTTGGAGTGTAGAATTGCTACGAGAGAATGCCCAATATGTTCGTTAAGTAGTTGAAATCGTATGGATCACAGCTCACAAGTAGCCTGTCTTTGTGTGGAAACTCTTTCCTTAGTCAACAGTGCAATTACAATAGCTTCTACAATGTTAACACATGAACTACTCATCACATTATGGCCTGAACTAACTGTCCACACGTTGCACTGCGTTTGTAAAATATTGAGGCTTGAAATACAGTATATAGCATGCAGGAAAAACCTTATGAAGACAACTTTGATAAGCAATAAGCAAGTAAACAAACTTTAGTGCTAAACCTAGTTATGGGTTGGCTGTTCATGAACACAATGAACCCAACTTGGCTGTAGGCTGTAATTATAAGCAAACGTGTCTCTAGAGATGTACTGTAGGCTTGCTTGTTTGAAGAAATGTCTTATTGTGTACATTTAGAATCCGTCTCGGATATATTTAGATCGTATAAAGGGTTTAGGAAAGTAGAACAGTGTGTAGAGACGAACATAAGCAACTCAAAGTCTAATCTGACCTTTAATAGGTCTATGGAATTTGAAGTGACAGTAACAAACAGTTTATACATGGGCTAAAGCCCTCCTTTGTAATGTGCCAAGGAGATGATTGCAGCAGAGAATGTGTGAGGTGAAAAGTTGAGTAATGTAGGAGAATGTTTTTAGTTTGGGGACAATGGTGGTGATGATTGATAAGGTTGAGCTGTTACGTTGTAAAGTTACGCTTAATGAAAGTGCGTGTTGAAAATGATGATGGTATGAAGTTTACAATAGTGTTTGCTTATTATCGGTTGACTAATGTCTTTAATTTAAGAGAGATAATGTACACACATCCTATCTTGTTTACAAACATGGCAGTATACATACTTACATTAAACTAAGACAGTATACGTAAACCTTTGGCGTTAATGAAACGGTGCATAAAATAAGGGTTCTAAAGCACTTACAGTGGACTGTGGTATTAGTCTTCCACCCTGACTTGGACTTTGTTGTACTATAATTGTATGTGCTTTTCAAAGAAGCTAATCACTTTGTAACAACTTTATAACAAGTTTGGAAAGAATATTTAAATAATGTATAACAAGTTTTGAAAGAATATATAAATAATGTGTATGAATATTTTACATTTCGAGGATAATTGTGATATTTTTGGAGCTGAAAGGAAAAAGAAACGTGTAATAGCTGTGAATAATTTCTAGGAACGCCAAGTAAGGCACAGGTTTAATATGGGAATATGGATAGAAAAACAATGCTATTACTCCATTAGTAAAGTGGGCTGGGATCCACAAACCTGAATTTGACAGGAACAGAATCCGCGTCCAAGAGGGAAAACCAATTACACTGCAGCTCTGTTGTCAGAGAATTTCAATACAGTTGTTATTTGTCAGTCAATTCTTTGAAAGAAAAAGGTTTGGTTCATTCTGACCTTCTCTAGCCACCCTCTTGCTGAGGTATGTTAAAGTGTAGCTTTGCCAGATGCCTTAGGTGTGGGACAGGGCCGTAGAACAGGGTTTTGGATGTGAAAGCAGGTTGGCCTACGGTGTTTTCTCTATAATAACAAGCAAGCTGAAGGACAGACTTATTATTTCCCCACAATGTGGGCAACAATCCACTCTTGACTTTTTGCTATACTCTTTCATTCTGTTCAAGGAAACTATGAAATTATTCACTGATCAGGCTCAAATCAGAATCATGCATTATTAATTGTGAACTAGAATATGAAAGAAATAACTTCAGTAGGTGGAAATATTAGATAAATGTTTTGATACTGCCCAGTGTTACAGTATGCTGTCAAACAATGAGCCAATGGAAGCAGTTTATACATTGTACATTATGTGCATTTGGAAATATATCCATAATTGCCTTTCAATGTATGTTGTCTTGAATTACATATACTTGACTTTTCTAGTACTTCTTCTTTTAGGATTTTCTATTTTGTATGAAAGATATGTGTATTTTGGAAACATTGATAGAGAAAATGTTAGAGCAATTAGCTAAATCAAATCGAGTGATTTCCCTGATAAAGATATAAATGACTGTTGTATGTATATATTCGATGGCCATTACTTTCCAATATATTAGGGATTTTGATGAATTATGGTCTATTAAAGCTTACTATGTGAAAAAGGGCCTATTGCTGAGAAATAGCCAAAGTTGGGAGTTTTTCTTAGATGTTTTACAGTGATCTTAGGGATTATCCTACACATATTTATGGAAAGATTTTTTACAACACTTTTTTTTTGTACAGAATATGCAACAAAGTTACACTAAGATGGAAATATTGATGTCAACATAGCATATTATTAAAAAGCTGGTACATAATAATACCTTTAGTCAATTATAAGCCATTGTACTTTTTTTTGTTATATTTGATGGTTTATTATAAATAACCTACAAAACCATACCCAATTGCTTTATAGGCCTAATAATGCCATTTGCGTCCTTGCATGCCTTACTCTGTATTCGAGTACTATGAAAATAAACACATGTATTATTCTTAAAAAACATTTATAATTGAGACATTAATAAATAAGCAATAAGGGGGATGCGATAACATGCAGAAATTTTTTTGTATTTGTATTAGTGATTGACTCATCACTGTACACACACGTTGAACTGTGAGTTGCAGTTTGCTCTAAGCAACAATAACACGGAACTATTGTAAAATGTTGTTATACAGTAATTAGTTCAGTAAGTGTGTTCTCCTGTTATCAAAGTATGTGTGACAAAGAACTATTTTAGAGTTTGCATGTGCATGTGTTTTGGTTTTGAATGAAATATAATGGTGTGCAATGTATGCTTATTTAAATTCTGCACAGTAATGTAGTTGGCTACATTTTGTTTCTAACATTCATCAACTTCTAACTGATGTTCCAAGTCATGAAATGTATCATTCACTGTCAGTGTATAACAAGTAACGCATACTTACTGAATGTAATGTGTTAATGTGTTCAATTAGAAAAATGTGTGTTTATATTTCTTGATGTCTGTTTCATTTAAGATCATTATAATGCTCTATTTTGATTGGACAGAACACAGAATTATGTCGGAATGGAAATGATTGGATAACTGGCCAATTAGAGAGTATCTTTCTGTTGTTCAATGTCCATGAAACGGCATTCCAAAATGTGCCTTATTTGTTTTGTTTGAAAGAAAAGTGACTTTTTAGTACTTTATTTCTGTTAGGAGTTTCATGAATAAATAAAGTAATTTTGAATTAGATATAATTTGTTCATCTGTTGTTTGTTTTTTATTGTGGGGACTTGCGTGACTTTATTTATACAGTTAATTGTTCTCTCAGAAGCTTCGATTTCAGGATAAGTACATTTACTTCAACCTAACCACGTATCTAAGTACTTCTGCAGCCGTGATGCTTTACATAAGAGTGAGCGTATGGATAGTGATGTGTAGGTTTTTAATGGTTTAAACATGGTGGTTGTGTAATGGAGAACCAGGCGGAGCCTTAGGGGAGCTGTTGTCAGTCTTTGTGCAACAGGAGGTCCACACTAGACTATAGACATGTAAAACATATTAAAATGGTATTTTGGTTTTATCATTCCTTGGTAAAATGTCATACAGATAAGCCTACAATTCAAAGGTCCAACATACACTGTTAAATATGGGTAATATATTGTGTACTGTATGAAATATTATGGGCAATATAAAAAATTTGTATAGTACATTTACAGTTTATGGCACCAGCTTGTTGTAAAATTGTACACATATTATGTAATGCACGGCTATTAAATGTTGGCCACAACACTAGATTTAGCCTCGCCAAGTTTCCATGAATGCATCCTGGACATGCATTCCAAATTGGTAAAACTTCACAGGAGGGTGGGGACTCAAATTATATCAAGTTTGTTACAACATCTTCAGCTCAAACACTGCTAAAGCTGCAAGGTCTCTATGGCAACCATGTAATCTGAGAATGAAAACAAATGGTGGAAGGTCAGAGCACATATGGTTTCATTTAGGAACGAGTGGGGCTTTTTCACGTCGCTTGGTTATTTACTTTCATAAAGTATTAGCTTGATAAGCAGCACCACCCAGTCTCTGGCTCTCAGACAGACTCTGGCCTCGTTTCTTTAGGAGGCATGTGCTGGTAATAACAAAGACCTCAGAGGTACAGACAGGAACAACAGACACAGTCTGACTGAAGCTGCTACAAGGCTTCTAAACTATTGCTTGCCTATGAAATCAGGACCCTAGACAAATACTATTGTGGCAAAGGTCATGGTGAAGACGAGACTTATCTGGACACTCTATTCATCTATAAGCTCTAAGTTGGCTCTAGGAGCAATGTTTAGGTCCAGACTGAGACGTATGAGCTTATATGAGAGAGAAGGGGTCTGTATAAATGGGAGCCAAAGGGTATGATGTCATATCCTGTTCTGCAGGACAGGAAGTCATGTTGTAGGTCTGCTGTCTATAAAAAACATTTGGATCGATCCCATTAAGCTTTAGAACCAGCCCATGGGACATGCTGGACAACTACAACAGAAAACACAGAAAATCTGAAAACATAAATTTATTTGGCAGTAAATGTACACTAAATGTACAACATTATATATGAAAAATATATTACAGCTAGTGTTTATGGGGGGGTGGTCAATCTATTTACAGAGCTATGTATGAAACTGCATCTGGTATCAAAAGCTGTTTAACTACTCCTCAAACAATGTCTACCATCATTTCTGAACACACAATTACAATTTTGAGCTGTCACTGAGTAGGACGATTTAAACCGTGAACCTGATATATAGCTGTGGTTATTATCTGTTTAGACCAGTCCACAATGATATTTTTCAAAGTAGAGAAGGCCAGGAAAATATCACTTTGGGGAAAACTGAAATATTACACGTGATACAGTTCAATCATCCAAGAAACTGTTCTGAACTTTGTGCGTCTGGGCATTTAGGTATCTACTCAGACAGCTATATACTTATCTAGTTGTTATTGTATTGTATTTGTTTTGGTAGTATTGAGCTTACAGTTAAGTACCTCGTGGGACTCTCACAAATATTGCGTTCATCTTTACAATTTATGTTCTTTCTGTGCAGTCTTTGGACTGTGGATATAAATATGTTTTTACATGTGTATGGGGGAGTGGGGGTCATTGAATCTCCCCACAGTCAGTGATCACTATTGTCTTGATGACACCACCGTCATGTAGACCGAAGGCCTCCATCTTAGAGACCACAGCCATACCCTCTGTTACCTGTCCGAAAACCACGTGTTTACCGTCCAGCCTGAAAGAAAGACACCAAAAGAGGTCAATGCTAATCAGCAGAAGACAGAGACAGTTTACGTACAAAATAATACTGTCTCGTGTAGTGAATAGTTTTACTTTCTAAGGTTACATATACACTTAAGAGAAAAAAGAATCATGCACTGCTTACCATTCTGTTTTTGCTGTGCATATGAAGAACTGAGAGCCGTTTGTGTTGGGGCCTGAATTTGCCATCGATAAGATACCTACACGTAACCGAGACAGATGGGAAAACTACATTACAAATCTCTACTTAATCATTTATCAAGGCTATTGTCTTATAATACAATCTCAATTTTAGGAGAAGTAGAACATTTGCATAAGGAAAAGCTCCATCAGAGTTGGGTAAGGCCCTATTTTCAATTCATAAATATACCCAGATTGTGATTGCGCAACACTGAAAACTCCAAGCTGAAGTGTCCATCTATCAACACAGAGGTTAGGGTTTACTCTAGAAGAAAAGTTTGCTTGATAAATGGATGTTGACTTACTTGGAAAGTAGGTCAGGACATGAGGATTTCAAAATATACTATGCAACTTGATGTGTGTGCAACGATAGCAGTAGCACCATCTAGTGGATACAATATTATCTATAGTTCATCTCACAAGGTATACACAGTACATGTAAAGGAAAAGACAGTGGCTGAATGGAGAGCTAAGAAAATCTAAGCCCTATACTATTCTTGAGCATGGTGTGTTGAATGCAGTTCAACTTGAACAAATAGCATTGTGTAATTGAGTACTGAATACTCAATATATTTCTACCTGGGCCAGTGTGTTTCAATTTAAAGTTCTCGTCTCTGAACTTCTTCCCATAGATAGACTTTCCTCCAGTACCATTGTGATTGGTGAAATCTCCACCCTGTTATAACATAACATAACATGATTAGTGAAAAGTTGGAATGTGGTCCAATAATGCAATAACACATTTCACTCTAAACATGTTATAGCAATGTTTACTTTTGCCTTTATACTTTTAGCCTACCTGACACATGAATTCCGGGATGACCCTGTGGAAGACTGACCCTTTGTATCCAAAGCCATGTTCCCCCGTGCAAAGCGCCCTGAAGTTCTCTGAAAAGACATTAACTTTAGGGTAAGGCAAATACTTCTGTGTTTCAATGAATTGATCAATGTTTTTACTGATGTGATATTATACCGATATTTACCTGCTGTTTTTGGCACAGTATCTCTATTGAGCTGCAAAACAATGTAAAACCATTCAAATTATGCAAGCCAATGTTTAAATGAAAAAGAAGGGCGGTGAACTACTACAAGCTAACTCCGTAGCATGCTAGCTAGCAAGATACTAGCTAGTCTGGTTATTGAATATGGACAACAGCTAACGAGTCATTACCTCAATAACGATTCTCCCAAGAGGTTCGTTGTCAGCTGCGATGTCAAAATAAACGACTGGATTCTTGACAGGACTTGAAGAAAACAGCCTGGCTGCAACGATCGCTAGAGAGCAGTATTTTATACGATTTTTTATTTGCAACATTGTTGCTTGTAACTACAGGGATCCGTGGGTTGGTTGTAGACATGCATGAATTTTTGTGTTTACATATGACATCAGAAAGACGGAAAGTCTGAGGAGCGACCTCCGTGGCTTTGCGCAAAACAAAGTAGGGACACGTAGTGGTAGAATCTATTTAGGGAAAAACAGTCTTTGGTAGTCCCGGTAGTTTACATTTATATTTTTAAATAGCTAGCAAGACCTACTAATGCATTGAGCAATTCGATTTTTTATTATACATATATAGGCCTATTTATTTCTGGGTTTTTGGAATGTCCATATTTCATAATTCAGATTTATATTTTTGGAATGAAAAGCTACCATTCAACAGGAGGTGGGAGCTGTCTTTTAAAGATGATGTTCAATTCTGTATCTCATGACCCTTTTAAATATATTAATTCATTAATAATTCCCAGCATCTTTAACATAACATTTGGTTTAGATTATGTTTTGATACAATGCAATTTAGTGTAAAAATATGATCTAATGAAAATTAGGAAGGGTTTAACAACTTTTATACTATTAATATGGTTTACCAACCGTTTCATAAGGTAATCAACAAACACAAAGACTACATTTAATGTGTTTCATCTGAATACATATTTATTAGATAAATATTGGGATGTAACTTATTCTAACTACATACAGATTTGCCAGACAAAATCACAATAATCTTTTCTGACTAGATTATGAAATGATTGTACATAGAATGTACAAAATTAAAGAGACAACTGCCACCTGTTGTGCCAATTAATTCAGATTGTATCTTTATAGAATATGTTTGCCAAATTGCATAAAAACTGTCAATTTGATCAAATCACATAAACAGTAAATTTGGAAACAATCTCTCAGAACCACTCAAGGTTCAACGTCTCCAAAGTCCCAATTAAACCTCAAAGTGTGTTTTGCATTTTTTGTAGCACCTTTATAAAGTACACAGGTAATAGAGAATTATATAGAAGTGGAATATTAAACAAAGTAAAAACAAATGTCTTCTTTTTTCCTTTCAACCCCCTAGGTGAAGGAGGGAACATAAGGTGTCCTACATAACTGATCAGGCGTGGTTAGAGAGGTCTCCAAAGACACTATCAAACACACACTCATTTTCCCAGTTCAATGTCCGACAGGGGGATGGAAGCTTTACAAATTCTAAATAAACTATGCACATTCCCCCTGGGGAAAATGAATACATTTCTGTTAACGTGTCTCTATTTGTCATTTACATTATGTACACACATTCCTGCCATCCTCCTGCCGTCCACCTTTTCACCTTGCGTTTCAGTGACAGGGTGAAAAGGGGGGGGGGTGTAAAACAGCTCTGTTATCTTTTTCATCATATTTATTACATTTCATTTCACTCACCTATCCATTTTATACACTGACTGTACAACAGTTTGCTAATAGTCTGCAGCCTCACTCAACTGAGTGAACCTATACTATATGAAACAGTGCCATGTGTCTCTCTGGGTGTTGGTAAAGACAGGTCATGGCACTCATATACTGTATAACAATGTGGCAGTGCACTGTTTTTAACAAAGACAACAAATATTCTAATGCCTCAACCTGTTTAAAATGTGGTTATTATACAAGCTTTGGAGCATGTTAAGCAACATTTACATTAGCTACAATATTATACTAGACAGCCATTTCAAACTGGGGGAATTTTAGCATAAATCAAATATTCAAATTTAATTCATTGCATTATTTTATGTAAATCAAATCATGACAATGTATCCATTAAAATCACAGGACAGACAAACAAGAATAACTTAGAACAAGAAACAATATAAAAATGTGATAAAGACAAACAAACCTCATTGTAAAGTACGGCTTTTCAAAGACTCAGACGTTGAGCTAATTCTCTCTTTAGGTGTAAATTAGGTTTACGAGGTAAGTTGTTATAACATTTCCAAACAAATCATATCATTTGTGAGTATTGTTCATCTAATGGAACTCCACAGCTGCATGAGCAATACACCAAACAATTGCGTTGGATCTTTCTTATGAACAACAACACGAGTAAGAAAGCTGACAGCTCGACTGGGTAAACAATTCAATGTGAAAAAGACAGCTTTAGAAAAGTAACTCTAGTGATGAAGGCAGTCGTTTTCTTACTTGTTTGATTTCAGATGATGCCTGTTCAATCATAGAACCTTTCAAATCGAACGTGGACAATAAGAAAAAGTTAATAAATTCAATGGTATTGACTGTTTTCAACAAAGGTGCATTTTGGTAGGACCCATAACAGCATTTGAAAGGGATTTTGAAGTGTTTGTGTGTGTCTGTGTGCCACTTTAGACATACAGTACTATTTGATAAGAACAGATAGCTAATAGCACTGTATAGTATCCAAAGTGGATATTTACAACAGCATCGCTGGATCATGCATGAAGTTCTAACAAAAAATAAAAACAAAAATGAATGAACAGTAACAAAAGAGAAAAAAGGAAATGCATTACCTCACAACAGCTGTTTAAGAAATTCTGTGAATTCTTAGTTTTTTCCTTTCCAAAAGATTTACACTGATTCATCCAGGGCCAACCACTTTCACAACTTTACCACACCTTTGGTGATAAGCCTCAATTTCTTAATGGACAGCATCAAAATGGGGACATCCCTTTAGAATAAAATGGAAGCAACTGAAATCATAAGATAACATTTAGTCCAGACTTGCATCACAAAAAAGACAGAACCCATTGGCACGCATGCACAGTTCAACAAAGGGTGGAGAGGCTGAGAGAGAGCCTGACATCAGGTTACACTCACTGAAGACACTGGGATAATAGTGGACTGTTTGGATCGTTGACATTTAAAACCTTCAAGGATTCTTTTCCACTCTGACTTTTATATTTCAAATGATCTTTCACTGTCTAATTTCAATAGTTTATATTCGCTCTCTCTCTCTCTCTCTCTCTCTCACACACACACACACACACACACACTAACAACACACACACACACACACACACACACACACAGACACACACACCAATAACACACACACACACACACGTAACCATCATTTTATAACTGGAGCTCAGTGCTTATCTACACTGGTTTTCATGTTTTCTTTCTCTTCTCTGTCCTCTTGTAGCAGTGGTGCTGTGTGCTGAGGGCCTGTGAGTGGGCCCTAGGCCTGGTAGCCATGTAACTGGCCCTGTTCATATGGTGCCCTCACATCAATAGCAAGACCCCACGTGAACAGACCAGGTTGAGATACTAACTAGGACGATAAATAGTGTGGCTCTTACCTTCCCATCCACGTCTCTTAATTACACTCAATGGAAAACGTTTATATAAAACAAAAAAGCTACAACACTGTTTTCCTAAATTGCACGCACTGAGTTCTTTCTCCTGTATGGCATACGTACACATGAAATCCTCATAGCTGCTCCGTCTTCAATTAAATAGTCACAAACACGGTATCTTGAACACAATGGTAGGGCTAGCCAACATGGCTGTAGATGGTGCGTGGAGAATCAGAGGCTCTGGGCCGTGGGCTTCAGGGTCTGCCCTTGAGGAGGGATAGGACCATAGCCCATACCCGTGTCTAAGTGGGTTCAGGGCGCTACTGTTCTCTCAGTTAGCCTTGATCTGATATTGGCACACACGGCCCTGCCACAAACCAAGGACTGTGGCTCCATCAGACGTCATGTGTGGCATAGGCCCCGTCTCTCAGCGCCAACGGGGGCTTGTCCCTCGGCAGACAGTCAGACACCCAGGGAGCGTGGGGAGTGTGGGGGGTGGGGGGGGTTAAAGTGAACAGTTAATTGTTCTCGAAGAGAGAGAGGAGGTCATCGTTGCTGTTTGAAGGTAGGTCGGGGGGATCCAGGTACGACAGTAACTCATCAGGGTTGGCCAGCTCTGGGAGTAGCTGGGGATAGAGAGAGAGAGAGAGAGAGAACCGGCTGAATGCTAGGATGGATGGATACAATAGATATATTAAGCATTAGATGGAAGTCAACACAAAATACAACAAGCTTTTTGAACACTGCAGCCGGAGGTCAGTCCCACACTGGGTTCACAGGACAGAGCCCATTCTAGGTGGCAGCTGTAGGCAGAGCTAAGTGACCTGCTCTCAATAACAACAAATAAACATGACACACGCTTACGTCTAGGGAGGGCTCTGGCATATCCTGACCAATCTGCCCTTCAACCCCCGACGAAGGGTTAAAGGTCAAATCGTTGTGAGCGTGACTGTTGTGCCCAGGCTGCTGGGGAGGGGCTTGGGGCTGCTGGGGCAGGCCCTGGCGAGGTTGCTGTGACGACGGACCGCTGTGATGTAACTGCGGCCTTGATTGGCCACCGTGGTGTAAGGACGGCCCGGATTGGCTGCCGGGGTGTTGAGGAGTGTGCAAGCTCTGCTGCATTGAGTTATGCGACTGATCCGAATGGACCATCTAGAGGAGAGAGGGGGGAAAGAGATAGAGTGGAAATAAAAAGAGAGAGAGTGGGAAAATAAGGCATAGCATGGCTAATAGGGAACAGGCCAGTCAATAAAAAGCTGGACACGGACAGTTACAACTTTGTAGCCAGACGGCATAAAATAATATGTACACTCAACAGAAAACAGACCGGTGTAGCTCACGGTCTGTCAGGACCATACTGCCCAGCAAGCATTTTGACTAACAAACTGAATTATGAAGACACAGAAATGTAACTCGTCCAAACACTCTGTAACAGAATGTGTGTAGAAGTCCTCCAATGCTGTCCTACCGAATCAGCCATGCTGTGGTGGAGGGCCTTGTCCTGGTGCAGGACACTCCCAGGGGCCCCAGGTCCCTCCGGGGGGTGGGAGAGCTGAGGACCGTGCATGAAGTCATTCATGGGGGGGCCTCCCCCAGATCCTCCCCCACCAGAGAGAGGGCCATGGGGGAAGTCAAAGTTCCCGTGGCCATGGTAACTGTTGCCTTGAATTTAAAAAAAACCCATTATTTTCTTCCACAAGTAAAGGTAATGCACATATAATCTCACTGTTCAAAATCATCTTTTAATCGTTTATTGAAAATAGATTATCATTATCATTATTTTTATCATTAATAGAAGGACTAACACATTTTATGGTTATGAGGGAGTACATCTCGATGGAAAGTTTTATTCAATATGAAAATGTATATTCACTTTAACATATTATTCAATAAATATTATTCAACAAATATTATTCAATAAATAAGCATGTTAGGGATCTCGCTAGTTGCCGAAACCTTTTTATTTACTGAGACGAATTTTACTAAAAGTTACAAGAGTCTTCAGGAGATATATCATTTAAGAGATATATCATTTAAGGTTGCTCTAGGTGGCTGCTTGATTTGAATTAAGGGACAGCCGCGTTACTCTTTACCTGGGCCTTGGTAATCTCCCCCGTTGGCCCCAGTGTGCTGAGCAGGGTGAGAGGGGTACGGGCTGGGGCCTGGCCCAGGACCATGACCGTGACCGGGGCCTGGACCTAGCTGGGCTATCATCTCCATCACGTTAGGCATGGTCATCTGGCTTGGGCTCATGGTTTTGAAGCGCTTAGCCAGCGGGCCATCTGGATCCTCTTTAATGTGGAGGTCCGATTTGATTGGCACCGGTCGCCAGCTACACGTAGGATCAATGGTGACTTCTTCGAACTCTGAACTGCAAGGGAGGGATTGAAATGATGTAAACATGTGTATGTTGTGGAGGGAGTCACATGATGTAAACATGTGTCTGTTATGGAGGGAGTCACATGATGTAAACATGTGTCTGTTAGGGAGGGAGTCACATGATGTAAACATGTGTCTGTTATGGAGGGAGTCACATGATGTAAACATGTGTCTGTTATGGAGGGAGTCACATGATGTAAACATGTGTCTGTTAGGGAGGGAGTCACATGATGTAAAGATGTGTCTGTTATGGAGGTAGTCACATGATGTAAACGTGTGTATGT
>JAVQIZ010120798.1:0-13371 GCA_036023535.2 Galaxias brevipinnis | reverse complement strand
GCACCAGCCATTTACCCCCCACCCACCCCCATCACCCCCCCGTCTCCTCCTCTCAGCCACCAGTGGCCCCATGCTGTCTCTTTGATTGGCCCCATTTCGGCTCCTCTCATTATGGTGTTTCTAGGGGTCAAGGGGCCGTCTACTTCTCCTGTGGGCATTCACTGTTTGTCTGTCCGACCGGTGGTTTGGTCGCCGCGACGCCCCAACCCCTTCCCCGTCTCATCGTCCAATTAGTGACATCACTTACCAGTGATTCCAATGGCTTAGGAGGGCTTCAGGGGTCCCTGTCAGACAACCCCAGTGTGGGACCGGTTTGTTCAGGACAGTTGGAGTGCAGCAAATTGGGCACCTGTCATCCCCGCTTTGAGGTCGAGGTTAAATCACGAATAGAATTCCAGTTGACCCAGAATTCCATATAACCCAATTTTGCTGGACTCTGGGGAGACGTTTTTCTAGGACTGTATGCAAAGTGGGGACGAAAAGTGGGAGGTATTGCGAAAAGAAACGGTTTGGCTCCCTCTGCTGGACAAAAGGGTTTAAACGGCTTCCTTTCCCCTCTGCTTCGCAGGGCTGTATCAGATGAGCGTGCCAGAGTCAGCGCAGGTGGGCTCAATAGTGGGCCGTATCTGGGCCAAGGACCGGGACATAGGGCCCAATGCTGAGATGAGGTACAGCATCATTGACGGAGATGGGAGAGACACTTTTGAAATCAGCACGGATCCCACCAACCTGTTTGGCATTATAACCATCAAAAAGGTAAACTGTTGTTCCTTAAGATTCTAGCAACTTGGAGGGAAAACAGAAACAGTTATGTCTTCCATGCAGTTATACAACGAAATTATTATATAAGAGGCATATGCATAGACCTTTTTAGCTTTTTAAAATGTTGATATCCTTAAATTCTTCATATTACAGGTTTCAATAAAGCTAAGAGGCATAAGCATAGATCTTTTTAGCTTTTATATATGATAAAATTTCACAGGTTTCAGAAATACTACAATAAATGTTCATTAAGCATGGATCTATGTTCATCTCAACAGCCTTTGGACTTTGAAAAAAAGCCTAGTTACACTCTCAAGGTGGAAGGGGCCAACAAAAACCTGGACCCTGCGTTTGCCCACCGAGGGCCCTTCAAAGACGTCACCATTGTGCACGTGAGCGTTGAAGACATGGATGAACCCCCTGTGTTCGACTCGCCCGTCTACTACGTTGAGCTGCCAGAGGACGCCGAGATCGGGACGGTGCTCAAAACCGTCTCCGCCAGGGACCCCGATTCGGCCAACGACACCGTGAGGTGAGCCTAAAACAAATCCAAACCAGCCAAACCAGGAAACCTGGGCTTCCATCGCGAGCTTCTTCTCCTCTCTCGCGTGGTAATCAAGTCACTGTAAAATAAAAGGGAAATTATCTTTGCGGGGGGTTGTTTTTGTTTCATAATTTCCCACCTGATTTAAAGGACATACCCATATTACATGTAGTGATGTCTTGTGTCCTGTTGAGGGCAGTGTAAGTGTGTAGTCGGAAGAGAACCGAGATAATTCCATCAAAGAAAACAGAGCCACCACGCTAATAGCTGCCTTCAAAACATTTTAAATTGTGGAATCGATCAGCAGAGAAATTAAGATGGGAGTTTTGAAAAGTATCATGCTGATGATAATGTGGGGTTTTAAAACAACTAAATTGCTTAATGCTTTAATTTGACAAAACTGTCACTGTTTTCAAATAATAGATTGAGAGAGAGAGAGAGAGAGAGAGAGAGAGAGAGAGGGAGAGAGAGAAGCACATTAACATTATACAATCAAGCCCAAGGCTGGAAAGGCTTTATATAGCCTTGACATCTGAGGACTTTTAGAGTTCACAAACATTACTCTGTTTTTTTCAACAACAACAGAATTTAGCATAAATACGTAACCCAGCCACATGATTCACCACACAGTGCGTCCCAGTTGTACACAGGTACCAGTTGGTAGCGTGTTGCTAGCGTACAGCGGTGCTAAGTGGAACACAGACGCCCCGTCATACCCGTCGTACCACGTCAGCTATCGTGGAATGAACCCCAGGCTGTTTGAGGGAGGCGGCAAACAATGGCTTGCCAGCGTGTCGTCGGATGAGGCTAGAGGGACAGCTGTACGCCATGGTCAGCTGTGATCACACCACCACCTAATGGTGCTGCTCACGTTGTGACACGACAGGAAAGGACAACGAGGGCCGGCTGACCTTTAGGAGAAGGAGAGCAAAACAAAGAGACACCAGACTGCTCATAGTTTGTCTTTCCTGCTCTTTCTGTTTTAATATCTCGCTCTCTCTCTTTCTGTAATTTCCCCAGATTCTAATTATATTTCCCTTCTGCATAACCTGCCCTACACCACCAGTACGGCCGGTAGAAACAGCCATGCGCGCACACACACACACACACACACACACACACACACAAACACATAGACACACATGCTGCTCTGTAGAGACGTTCCAAGCCCTTGTCTTCTCTGTGGAGGAGAGACTGTAATAGAGCGTCTCGGGGAGATCCTCCCAGCCATCCCAGTGCCAATCATGGCTGCACTCCACGCACTGGGCACGCTGCCAAAGCACACAAGCCCACACACATATGCTCACACATAAATACACATACAGAGGAGATTGGGAACATCCAGGGTGCACGTCAATATGAAGCAGCTGAATTGGAGGAAACAGGTTTGGGGAAACACCATGGAATGTGGAAAAAAAAAGAAGCCTCAGTGAGTAACTGTGAAACAGGCGCCTTCTGAAAACGGATCCTTACGTATTAGCATAGTAAGCATAAACAATCAACCCAGCAGTGGAGCCTCCTTTGCTACTACCCTTCCTGGCTGTTTGTCTGTTTCTCCGCCTGTCTGTGTGTCTGCGTTTGTGAAAGGCATGATGGCTGGCTGGCTAGCTGCAGGGTTGAATGGATGGCTGGCTGGCAGCCTGGGAGGCTGAATATGTAGCGCCTGATGAGTGCCGACAGGCAGTGCTTTTACACTTGGGTCCTTTTCCCGGCTCTGGGAGAGAAAATGAAGTCTGCTTGTTATGTGTGAGTTCAGTTTAAGATCAAGTGAGAGAAGTGACAGTTCTTATTTAAGAAAACAGCGGGTGCATTATGTACTGAACACTAGCAGGGAAAGAAGCTGTATGCCCATTTTTGGGATTCTGTGTTTCATGGAGATGTGAAAGAATACTTTCAAAGTTCTCAGTGTTTTGAACGCAGCAGGTGTTTGATTTCTTGCTTATGGTGATATGGTGGCTTTAAAACTATTCAAGCAAATTCACATTTTGCACCAACTGTTGTTTGATGGACTGTATTTCTCTTTCGACGATCAAGGGGGCATTCTAAGAGCACCTTATAATCTTCATAGCTTACCTGTTCCTTAGTCTCTGTATTTAAATTCTCTGGTTTGTCCATTTTTCATTATTCTTTCTGACCATGCACAGTTTTGTCTTTGTCAAAGCTCACCTTGTTATTTTTTTAAGCAAACTCTCTTGTTGTGATTGTTCTAGTTAAAAGGACTTAACTGGATGATTTTGCACTTTGAAATGTAGTTATTCTCATGCATAGTATTGTAATACATACTATTGTAATACTACTACTAATAATAATGCATTTAATTTATATAGCACTTTTCTAAAGTCCAAAAACGCTTCACAATGTAAACAAACAGCAAACAGGGCAACCAATAATGACTCACAGACAGCGAGGACCAAAAGTATCAGGTGAGGGATTGAACAGGATATTAAACACATAGTTATTAAGGGTAGACTAGGGTGAAAAGAGAGCTTTTGAGGCAGGATCGAAAGATTGTCAGTGAACTAGAATGGCTTAATTAGCGGGGGAGAGAGTTCCATCATTTGGGCGCTGCCCTAGAGAATGCTTGCTCGATCACAAAAGTTCTGGAATTTGGATTCAGGGACGTGGCTGATGTGCTGAGTGACAGGAAGCCAGTGAAGGCCACGGAGGACAGGAGTTGTGTTCTCAGGTGATTCGGTTGAAGTGAGGGTGACGAGCGGCGGCGTTTGAAGTTGATGGAGTGAAGTGGCACTGTTGCCGAGGAGAAGGGAATTGCGGTAATCAAGACGAGAGAACACGAAGGAGTGGATGAGCCTTGCAGCTGCACTGTACGAGAGGGAGGACATGCTTTTGGCTTTGATGTTCCCAAGATGGAAGAAAGGCATTCTGATCATGTTGTTTGTGTGAAAGTAAAAAAAAAGAGGGTTGAATCCATTAGGATGCCAATACAGAGGGGCAGGGGGTCAGCCGCACCAGGGGAGACTGTAGCTTGGCCTGAGGGCCGTTTGGAAGCCAGGGAAGTGCAGTGTGTACGTTAGTTCTTTTAGAAAGAAATTGAGGGAATAATTGGCAAGCTGAGTGGTGCAGGTAGACATAGTGTCCTCGCAGGGTTGAATAAGTTTGCTCACAGTGGAATAGCGATTTAGAGCTAGGAGCATTTACGATAGCCGGGAAGTAGGACGAGCGTGCAGCGGTGAGTGCATCTCTGTAAGAGCATGTGTGTGCTGGTGAAGAGATCGAACGCGGGCTGTGAGTCCGGTCCTTGAACACAGTTGTTCAAGGCCACGCCAGCCTGTTTCATGGTTTGATGTTCTGAAGTGAACCAGGGGAATGAGGAAGTGAAGGAGACATCTTTTGTTCTGAAGGGGGCCAATGTGTTGAGCGAGGCACAACGAGTGGTGTTGAGATGGGCAGTCAACTGATCTAGGGAGATGGAGGTGGGTTCAGGGCATGGGCAGCACCAATTACATCGGACAGAATAAGAGGGTTAACAGCTTTGATATTACGGAAGGAGACTGACCTTGTGCACAGAGTTTGGGTAGACTTAAAGTGAAGGGATCAACTGGATGATATGACTCAAAATAACCTATAAGGTCAAATATCAATTGACATTTTTGCTGATAAATCATAAATCAAAAACAGAAATATGTCTATATACACACGGTATGTCATATGTATTCAGACATCATATATATAGTTTTTAAATTACATTAAAGAGATGAAAGCTTTGAGACTTCATGGGTAGCTTTACGAGCTTTGTGCTACTTTATTTTTGCCGGTGTCTGACATTTGTTCTGGCAGATCGTCTTCAGCACTGTCAAATTGGATATAGAGTGGCTGTATCTGCAGTCTTCCGGTCTCTCCACAAAACGCTTTATTGGGTTTAAGTCTGGGCTGTGGCTGGGTCACTCAAGGGCGTACCGTGTCGCACGGTTACTCCAGTGTGTTCTGGATGTTCGCTTCAGGTTGTTGTTGAGCTGAGAGATGTACCTTTCGTCTGAGGTGAAGTGCACTCTGGAGAAAAGTTTTCTTTAAGGACCTCACTTTTGACAGCGTTTATCAGACTTCTTAGTAGTCTTCGTGTTTCCACCACGTAGAAGCACCACCCAAGCCTGATTCTGTCGACACTGTTTTTCGACAAAGGGTCGTGTAAGCTAGATGATGAGCAGTTGGAGTCCGGCCAAATAATAATAGCAATTCAACTTTTGTCTCATCAGACTGAAAACTATTTATCCTCATGCTCCTGCATGCTCTTAAAATTCCTATGAGTGCCATTTGGCAACAGTTGGGCTTTCATATGCATTTTACTCTGAAATGCCTTTCCCCGGTTGCCACTTCAACACTCCTTCCAGGCCTGATAGATGGATTACTTCTGAGATGGCCGTCCTTCCCACAGGTTTTTTCTTCTCTGCAAAGTACTTCTGAAGACGTGTTTGAGTGGCCACTGGGCTCTTGGTCACCTCCCAGAACAAGGCCTCTCTTGCCAACAGCAACACTGTGTTGTTTAGTGCGTGTGTGTGTGTGTGTGTGTGTGTGTGTCTGTGTGTGTGTGTGTGTGTGCGTGCGTGCGTGCGTGCGTGCTTCGTGCGTGCGTGCGTGCGTGTCAGTCTTTTTGACACAGCTCCAAGAAATATGTTGCACACAATTGACACATCTATGCATTATGATTCCCTCTGTCCCCAGGTATTCCATAGAGAGGTTGACGGACCCTGGGAAATACTTCTACATTGACATCACTTCCGGGTCATTAATGACTGTACTGCCACTGGACAGAGAGGAGATTTCATGGCACAACATCACCGTCCTGGCCATGGAGATGAGTAAGTCACAGATAAACAAACTCACAAACTAACTAACTAACAAAGTCACACATCAGCCCTTCCTTCCCCAGTATTTACGTTGGTCTGTTTAATTGTGTCTGTGTTGGGCACACACGCCAAGGAGAGCGGCACAATTGAATCAATGACTAATTGAGTGATTTTCCGCAGCACAATGGAACATAAACAAGAGTGAGACAAAGGGGCCTGTCACAGGCAGAATCAGGCACAGAGACAGGAACAGAATGTGAATTACAAGCTTTGCTTGTCAATGACAGTGTAAGACCACACGTTACTCCAGCCATAACGCAAGGAGGGTGCGTGAGCTCTATGAAGGTGTTTTAGAGAACGACTGTACACAGAGCCGTGTGTTCTCAGCCACTCACCCTTGCACCCAGGGAGCCAAAGTCAAGCTATTGATTGAACGATCGTTTGGTGGAACCTTAGAGTGCAGTTACTGCCCACTAATTGCATTTCCATTGCCAATTACACAGCTGATTAGGGTATGTAAATTGACGATTGGTAATGGAGAATAATAGAACTGTAATCTTACTGGGAGCAACTCTTAACGCGCTTCGGGCTCACTGTAGAGGAGGTGATGGAAAAAAAGGCTTAGATCTAGCTCAGCACGACGCTGAAGGAATCGTTTATCTTAGACTGTCTGAATACCATGGCTGCTGATCAGTCTGTGTGTGCGTGTGCGCGCGCGTGTGTGTGTGTGTGTGTGTGTGTGTGTGTGTGTCCTAACAGATAATCCCACACAGATAGGAAGTGTGTCAGTAGCAGTGAAGATCTTGGACGTCAATGATAACCCCCCATCGCTCACACAGTTCTTTGAGGCTTATGTCTGCGAGAATGCCAAGGCTGGACAGGTAAAAAACTAAAAGTACCCATATTATTGTCTACAAGTGAGACTATGACCACCCATTGAGACCTGGAGATGCATATCTGCGCTTTCACCATCTGTACACATTCACGTGTGATATTCCTCTGCTACACTGTGGCCTGACTGTCTCTTTATTCCTCTGTATTCCTCTTTGTGTCCTCTGCCCATGCGTGTGTGTGTGTGTGTGTGTGTGTGTGTGTGTGTGTGTGTGCGCGTGACCCCACCAGCTGATCCAGACCGTGACAGCCACAGACCCAGATGAACCGGTCGGGGGCCAGAAGTTCTACTACAGCTTGGCTCCGCAGGCCGCCAACAACCCCAACTTCACCCTCCGGGACAACCAAGGTAGCGGTCAGGCATACTCCCACACACATACTGCAAGCACGCGCCCATGGCAACCGCTCTTGAACTCATGGCGACTCTCCTCTAATTCAAAGTGGCTGTCCGTTTGTTCGTCCTTGTGGTATGTTGATAGACACTGCGGATTATCATTTGTGAGTGGGTTATTATTTAGCCGGCTCCTCTCTCTATCCAGTTTCATGTACAATGTATGGTACATGTGGTACAGAATTTATGTTATGGCAATAAAAGCTATTCTATTCTGTTACGTTACGTTACGTTACGTTACGATACATTTTGTTATATTATATTATATTATATTCACTGGGTCACTGTTATAACCTCCCTGAAGCTGAGGGACGGACAAATGGAAATCGTTCAGAGGTGGTTCCTATCATCATCGCTCTCTCGTTTTCCTCCGTCCCTCTCAAGATAACTCGGCGTGGATCCTGGCGCGGCGTGGCGGCTGGTCCCAGGGGGAGCAGAGCGTCTTCTACCTCCCCGTGGTCATCTCCGACGGGGAGCCGCCTGTGCAGACCAGCACCAGCACCCTGACCATCCGCGTGTGCAGCTGCGACCAGGAGGGCCAGATGCTGTCCTGCGACGCCGAGGCCTACAGCCTCCCGGCCAGCCTCGGCCGCGGAGCTCTCATCGCCATCCTGGCCTGCATCTTCGTTCTGCTGGGTGAGTCCGTGGTCTGCCGTCTGCTCGACTCTCTCACCTTAGACGCAGAGAGCAGTGGTGACGACCGAAGACCACACGCGGTAGAAATAGGGTCAAGTCGTCCTGGAGGATCGATCACCAGTGTGCACACTGCACACCGCACACCTATCAGCTTTGTCTCGTTTTTCCATGTGTATTACCCTGTATTACCCTGGCACTGATGATCTTGTGTATTCCCTGTCCCTTCCTGGCAGTGATGATCTTGTGTGTTCCCTGTCCCTCCCTGGCAGTGATGATCTTGCTCATGCTGTCCCTCCGGAGCCACCGTAAGAAGCCCTACCTGTGCGACGAGGAGGACAACGTGCACGAGAACATCGTGCGCTACGACGATGAGGGCGGTGGCGAGGAAGACACAGAGGCCTTCGACATCGCCGCCATGTGGAACCCGCGCGAGGCCCACCACCACCAGCAGCAGCAGCAGCAGTGCGCCCTCAGGCAGGACATGAGGCCCGAGATCGAGAGCCTGTCCCGCTACCTGCCCCACCTGTGCGTCAGCGGCGGCGGCGACAGCAACGTGCACGGCTATGTCTTGGCCAAGCTGCTGGAGGCCGACGTGGACGCGTGCGCGCCCCCCTATGACTCGCTGCAGACCTACGCCTACGAGGGGGAGGGCTCCGTGGCCGAGTCGCTCAGCTCCCTCCAGTCGGAGGCGTCCAACAGCGACCACGAGTACGACTACCTCAGCGACTGGGGGCCCCGCTTCAAGAAGCTGGCGGAAATGTATGGTGTGCTGGACACTGGCAACACGCCGCTGTGGTAGAGAGGCCTGTCACCATGGTGACATATCAAAGAGAGTAAAAAAAAACATCAAAACAAAACAGAGACTTATTAACAGAATGAGAGATTATTGTGTCATTGTGAATGAAATGGGGTTGGTATGAGAGTGAGGTGTCTTGCCTTCACACCTCTGACTGTAGCACTTGCAATCCAGCCTGGGTATTGCCTGATTCTCCCCTAGCCTTGAAGGGGTTTGAGAGGAGCCGAGAGGTGCGATTTGCCATGGAGCCCTCTGACGAAGGGCTTCATAGGAGACTGGGTAGACAGGCTCATAGGGACCCTCAAAAGAAGGGCTTCAAAGCACACGTTCCCCCTGACACTGACCCCGCCACAGGCAAAGTGCTGTGCTTCAAAGGGGTTCGATATTATGCCCCAGATGAAAACGAGGCGGAGAGAGAGAGACTCGGTTAAGCCTTACCTGCCGACGTGAAAGAGACATTCTAAAATGCTGAGGACTTCTACTGATTTGTTTGGGCTAAGCTTTGCTTTTCTTTGGTGTTTGTGCCAGAGTACGATAGATCAAAAATAATAGTGATGACTTTTTTTTTTTTTTAAAGCTATTTCCTGTTTCTGTAGGCCCGTCTTTATTTATTTCATTTTATTTTTCACGTGCTGTATTTATATTTCATGTAACTTATTTGGGGATCAAAACCAAATTCCCGATTTGTGGAGCAGCGAAAAATAAATTAACTTTTTTTTAATGTTTTAAGTTAAACATGGGACACCCCCTACAGTCTTTGGTTTCTGACTTGCAGTGGAATTGAAAACATTGTAATTCTTTGTGGATTTTGCAGTTGATATGTTCAACGTATTGCTCTTTTTTATGATTTGAACTGTTTATACTGTGGCTCTAGTTATTTCCTGAGTGCATTAAGCAATTTCATTAGAGTAACTTACAAAGGCACAGAAGAGAGGCCATTTTGAAAGTTGTTCTTTTATATTATATGCTGGATGCCACATCAGGAAAACACTTATCTGGGGCTCACAGCATAGAGGGGAAAGATAACATCAGCGTTTCATTCAACATTATAAGCAAACTGGTCCTGGAGGAGTACAACCAGCCAACTGCATTACAGGCCTCTTGTGAGGTAGACACCATCGTGCCATAGAGAGGCAGGGACTCTGTCCTTTCAGAGATAGTAAACTTCATACAACTTTCCCTACTCCCCTCGAACACCACATACACGGGGCTTAAATCCTCCAATACAATGGCCTGTGGAATCATATTTTAAAGTGCCAAATGTACAAAGGAAAAAAGATAACTTAAAAGAATGCCAAAAAAAACAAAGGACTTTGTAACGTAAATGACAAAAATTGTAAATAATGTGAATAGCTTTGATTGGTTGGAACCTACTTGAGATGTATGTTGTTAGTGACACTACCATACGTGGTATTTTGATGTAGATAATTTTTTTGTATTCTTCATAATAAAAAAATTTAAAATAATAAAAAAGAATTTGCTGTCTATGCTATGTATTTTGGGTTTGCAAATACCAAGTATAAGCTGTTTGTGTTTTGGCAAGAACACTTCCGTTGGTTTGATAGCAATATTTTCAGAGCCTACTTTGGAATAATAAAGTACCTCCCATATCACTAAGTAACATTATGCATTCCCCTGAAGCATGAAGGAAATGCAAGCCTTTCAAAAGATAAAGTAGCTATTTAAATTTGCAATCATATGCTAAATTGTCCTCCAAAGTGTTATTGCGGGTGACTCTGTTTCCATTTCAGTTTCCTTAAAGTACTTAGGTAATTAGTTTGACTTATTTGTTTAGAGACAAATGTTTTTTGCATTACCTAATTATAAAAGCTCCTGCTCCTCATTGTTTAGCAAACCTGCCACCTGTGCCTAAAGCCAAAGAAGAGAAAGAACATTTTATATCATTGTTTAAAAATTGCTAACAATTGCCATGTTGGAGTTGGTTTACAGTGTGTGCAAATATGTAGTTACATCGCTTAAAAAATTACAATTAACAATAAATATTGCCAGTGTTCTTTCTTTTACCGCAAGAATTTTTTTTTTATAATTGTGCCAATGGACAGATCTGACTGAAACCAGGGTGTCTTGGATCATAGTCAGACCAAGAGGCGTCATGCCTATTCACAGAGGCATGAACCATTGTTTAAGGCAATGGTTTGAAATCCAATCTATAGTATTATGTATATTCGCCAGGGCTCGAAATTAGCGGTAGCAATGGTAGCAAAATCTTGCTAGCTAGCCTACCAATTTATTCACCGCAAAATACAGCTTAGGGGCCGGTTCCATTGATCCATTTTTTTTTTACTTCCAGCACCTCTAGTCTTCACCATTCTGTAGAGACCAGACTGGCTTGTGCTCCTTTTTCAAAGCGGTGAGCCTCGTGTCTTTTTGAAGATAATTCAAGTTCTGCCAAAGCGCAGCGCTCATCAGTGTCACTTTATGTCAGCGGGCCAATCAAAATCAATTAACGGCAGGACTAAAAATCTAAATACACAAACACCTCCATATAGTAAATGGATTTGTTAAACTGTGCCCTCTCAATAAAAGTGGTGCATACCACCTCTGGTTAGACCTGTTTAAGTTTTTGAAGTGAATCTAATGAGGATGAATACTAGTTATTTAATTTGTT
Organism: Galaxias brevipinnis; assembly: GCA_036023535.2. Lineage (NCBI taxonomy): Eukaryota > Metazoa > Chordata > Actinopteri > Galaxiiformes > Galaxiidae > Galaxias > Galaxias brevipinnis. The sequence continues at coordinate 1,917 of JAVQIZ010120798.1, read as the reverse complement.
CTTACTTAGATATTGGGGTCCCAAAGAGGAGAGGAGAGGAGAGGAGAGGAAAAACATTTGAAAAAAGGAGTAGAAACAAAGGAGAGAAGTTGTGGGAAAATAACAATGAGCCTGATTTTCCACCATGTTGGCGCCCCAGTCAAAAAAGTAAAAACAAATAGAAATGCAATAACAGCACAATCAGTGCCAGAGCCTGTGGCTTTGGTTTACCTGCTGGGTGGCAATCAAGAGTGAAATTACAGGGAAAATGGGCATTACAATCCCAGGATTTCAGACACATTCGAATCATATTCATATTGAGTGGGAGAAGTCCAATTACACGCCAGTGCTTTTGCTTTGCGTTGTATAGCTTTGTCTTAACTTTAGGGTTCTTTAATGACAAGCATGGCACTGTACACGTGCATATACTCAAATGTGTTCAAAGTTGCCAACACAATGTCTGTAAACTAACGTCTCTGTTCTTTTGAAACAGCACACAAGGATAGACAGTCCAACAAACTAAACTGAAACACCTAGGTTTTGGGTATTTTTGTGATTTTTGCAATTTTGTTCTGAGAGGCTTTTATCTATAAGTTTTACACAACTTTAAATACTCTTGAATTCACATTTCCTGTGAGATTTGCACACAGAGCGTTATGCTTTCAGTGTGACAGTATTTCCATTTTAATTCCTAAATCCCTGCTCAAGAGCATTTGTCTTTGTATAAGCTCTGCTGCCCAGGTCTGTGGCTTTCCCGGAGACCTTCGCCGTTCCACTGTTCCACTCCTCAAAGAAAAGCTCTGCCATGCAGACATCAATGCACACGCCCACCTGCTTCTTTACCAAACCCCCTACCCTTGACCCCCCTCCCCCAGCCCCCTGTCCAGAGTTTCAACGGGGGGGGGGTGTTATTCGCATGTGTCCGCAGGTCATTTGTCTGAACACTGCGCTGCTCCATCTAACATCGGAGCAGCTCAAACTATAGAAGCTAATAAGACGCCTTCTGGCTCTAATCCTACCGAGGGTAAAGTCTGGCAGAGCCAGTGAATCATCCCTTAATGCAACTTGGAAAAGCACACTTACGCTCGGCTGGATTGAGTAAAGGGAGGCCAGCTCGGCACGCCCTGGAGGCAGCAGCAGGTCCAACCCATTTGACACGCGGCGTCAGGGGAGAGAAGTCGACCGACTCACATCACCGCCGCAATCTTTCTCTCTCTCATCCTCCCTAAATCTGTCGTTGTCTTTCTCCGCCCCCCTTCTCTCTCCTCTGCTTTTTTTTGCCCCTTTCGTTTCTTGCTCTCTTTTTTTTTTGGCCTGCTCATTGGTGCAGAGTGACAGGTTATTTCTACTTTATCTGTGTAAGCCTCATCAGTACACAGGCGGTCTGCCGTCAGGGCGTTGGCTTTGTGAACCAAGTATCCAGAAGGAACCTCAATGTGTCATAGGTGACGACATAGGCTATTTATCCTGGCTCTCTGCCACCTGGCTGGCTGACAGCATTATGTTTTTTTCTCATTCTTAAAACAATAAGTTCAAATCTCTGAACAATTATATTCTTGTTCACACCAGATTTGAATTTCTTATAAATTTAGGCAAATGCATGTGTTTTGGCACATGTACAAAGATTGTTGACGTGATAAATTGGCCAATGTTCTGTTCACTATATATAACTATACGTGAAGAAGAAATGTAAAAAAAAAGTTCATATAAATGTGCATTTTATGTTTACATGTACAACATTGCCACACAATTAAAGTATATTAACTGAATAAATACAAATGTGCATATCCTTTTACTGTGTTCTGTGTACTGTATTGACTTTCCCAACCTTACACAAGTATTTGACTTTTCTACTGTTACAATATCTGTGATGCACAATAGCATTCAGCTGTACAAAACTGACATCCTTGTATAGTTTAGTAAGCAGTCAGTGTCAAC
>JAVQIZ010120772.1:5000-18238 GCA_036023535.2 Galaxias brevipinnis | reverse complement strand
ACGTCCACAGTAATATTTATTATCCTGTGATATTTACGATTGTAGTTGCCTTCGACTTATTTTCCATGACCAAACACTTTTTTGTCCATGCTATGCACTAAACTTTTATTCACAACAACTTGTTGGTGCCCATCGAATTCTGTGCGTGACTAATTATAAACACATATGATCAACTTCACATGCGTGGAAATATTCATGGAACGTGTTTGTAATTTCACCAGTGTGATTTATCCTTTGACATCAGAGAGACTAAACTTCTCAATTCTCCTCCACATTGGTGAGGTCTCTCCCTTTGACATCAGAGAGACTAAACTTCTCAATTCTCCTCCACATTGGTGAGGTCTCTCCCTTAGACCTGTGGAACCCCGACACAGTGCATCGAATGAGAAAAAAAGCCGCACACATTTTGACATTCAACAGTGAACATTTCTGGTGTGATTCTTTCAATTCAACATAGTCGTAAAATGTATTGTTTGTTTTTTTTACCCGCTGACAACAGCTGAACTTATATTAATGATGTGTGGGCCACGTTGGGTAACCCAGGCCCAGCCTGTTACACCTTGGTGGGCTTAAGTTAAGTTACACATCTCCTTGGAGGCAACCACTGAGCCTTTTGCTCAACCCGTTCACCGCAGTCGGACGAGCCAAAGAGGGTCTCTGATGCCAGAGTGCGAGCCCACACTGGTGAAGGGCTGATCATAACAAAGCAGCAGACATTTTGGAACAACCCTTATCCTTTTCCGCCAACTGTTGGTTATGGGCATGTTTGATACAATGTGTCAAAACAGGCAGCGTGAACTTGTTTCACTCTCAATACAATGTCTTTATGGCATATTTTCTTTTCGTATTCTGCCCTGTTTGTTTGAGTGTGCCAACAGATGCCAAAAAATCTACTTGGGGTATAGATTTCACAAAGTGAAAATTTTACAAAAAAATACATTGAATGCATTGCAGAAGACAATAGTAAAATGGAGTTACTGTTGTCCCTTTCCTGCACAGTTGAAAAGCTAGTTTCTTAAATTTAATTTCGAACGTCCTAATATTACCTATTACGTTGCCACGGAAACAAAGGACAGACCCAATCACAGAAAAGATTCCATAATTTCTGAAACACCCTACCAGATCACGGGCAACACACACACACACACACACACACACACACACGATGAGCTTACTAGGGGCGATGGAAAACACAGAACTTTAATAGGCAAACAGGTACAGGTGAAACCCAATCAAAACGTCACTCCTGTGCTCCTCATTGGCTCATTTGTGATACTTATTTCATCATAGAATTATACTGAATTTATATACATGTATCTGTGCTTAGTCTGATGTGGTTATTTTTGCACAAACTAACTTCAATTGAGTCGTTTTGTCGTGTATTATTTTCTTCCGAAGAAGGGAAGAACGGGAGGAAGCGGGCAAGCCGAACCTCTGGAGCGACCCAACTGCCAATTTGTGGCATGTGTTTGCAATGTCGACTCTTGCATTCCTTCACGTTTGCTGAAACTCAAGGATGAGGGGAATGACACCAGCGTCGGCTGTTCTTTATTTGTCTCTCGACTTTTGTGGTCGGTAGGAATCTCCCTTTTAGACACGTGGTGACGTGTTAAAGAGAGACACAGTCTCTGTCCACAAACCTCTGGACTATCTTGGTTGGAAATATTCATAAGCTGCCTCACTGTCTTTGAGTTAGTATATTGTACAGAAAACAGTGTCAATCATGTTTTCCCTCAAACTGACATATTAGCATAATACAATCTCCAAGATTTTACATGTGTTATTATTTGGCAATAATGTGCATGGAACTCTTAAGTTCAAAAGTCATTTTTGGATACGTCAAAAATGGCGTCTTTTATCTTTTTCCTCTCTCCTTTCATTAATCATAATCATAATCAGGAGGGGGTTAAGACTAGGCCATTCTCCTGTCAATCTAATGTAATCTGTTTAAAAAAGGATTAATACAGCGTCCATTCTCCCTCTGTTTAAAGGTGAAATAGGCCTGGCAAAACTGTAGCCGGTGAAATACCAACCTTTGACCCCTAAGGCTACAGTATCCACAACAAAAACTGGGAACGGCATTCAGTTTCTCCGAGGTTCCAACACTCCGAGTCTATCCCTTTCCATACGTTAGGCTGCATCTCCTTTTCCCATGCAACATGCGCGTGGGCTCCCCATGCTTTGGTGGTGTCCCACCTCCTCTCTCTCTGCTCCGCCGGAGCAGGGCTCACCCACCACAGCGCGGCTCATTGTACGACCTGCCGGCTCCATTTATCTAGATGCGTGCGCAGGGCTCCACAAATGTTTTATGGGGTTAGGACGAGCCATAAAGAGCGACAGCAGCATCGCTCAAAAAAGCCCCCCATTTCCTGAAAGGCACTTTGGATTTGCTTCTGAACTATGGGAATCGTAGTTTTTTTTTTCTGAAAGTCGCTTTCTGGTTCCCCTCGCTCCGTGAGAGCGATGAGGAGCGGGTCATCCATCACTCAAAGCCTCCCCAGCCACAAAATCAGAGTGCACGGCGTGGTCGATTTTCCACGTACGCACAGGGAAACAAGGCAACATTTTCGGTCCTCATTTCCAATATCACGTGTAATACAATCCCTTTATGGAACTCGAACAGTAACAGATCTTCATCTTGTTGTTGGTCATCTGGTGTATAATATGTTTGAGCTTTTCTTTAGGAGCTTTAGGTCCAGCAACTCAAAAAGAAGAGGACTCAATCTTTTTATTTTTTTTTCACGGCCAGAAACAGGACATCTCCTGCACATTATTTGGATCATGTTACATCCCCTGAAACAATACACTGACAGATACTTTATTACTCGTGGTTTTTAATACACACACCAACAGAGAGGACGAAAGGAGATACAGTATAACCGGGCTGAATATGATGATATCTGAATGGGAAATAAAAGGAGATAAATTGCCCCCTGCTATCTGTTGCCTGAGAATACAGCCATACTGAGTCAGGCACATGGAGCCCTGAACTATGGCAGGCCTGACAGCAAAGCAGCTCCATAACCATCTTGATAATAGAAAACCCTTTGGACTGCATACAAGAACAAGAGACTATGAGAGAAGAACAACTCTGTTGATATCCCAAAGTTATGCTGACAACGCCACATCCTCTCCAGCAGCTAATATCTACAATGTTCTCCAAGGGATAAAGATCTCTGTCATGGGAGACTTCCATGAAGTATGAGTGGGATTTCAGAAATAGAGGCAGACGATCAAGACCAGACGACTGTCTGTTTTTCTCTTTTTGTGTGTGCGTGTGTGTGTGTGTGTGTGTGTGTGTGTGTGTGTGTGTGTGTGTGTGTGTAGCTCGCTGTGCCAACTTCAATTACGTTGATTCTTCTTTCATTTTGTGGCTGCTGCGCCATCCAGGAGAGGCCAACAGGATGAAAAGGATCGGAGGGGACGAGCCGGCCGCGGGTCCCTGACGGCTTCTCATGCACGGCCTCACCCTCCGCTGGTCCTCCGCAGCCCCACCGGGACTTAGCGTGTCCGTGCCTGCGCACGTGGCGCTGTGCCGGTTAGATTGCCGAGTCGGTGAGGCCTTCTACCAGGACCCATTCGAGATGGCAACCACTGAAAAGTGGGTTCTGGGGTTGCCAGAGGAAGGGCCCACATGTGGCCCTCGCATGTCCGTCCCCGGCCAGCCCCCGTCAGCACTGGTCGCTGTCAGTTTAACGAATCCTGAATCATGGTAATAGGTCTTTTCATGCTGAATAGAGTTCCTGTTTTACTCCGGGTAACGGGCCATACGGGGGCCACCCCTCCCCAAATACAGAGCCGAAAACAAAAGCAGAAAGAGAGCGCGGAGGAATGCTGGGAAAGCAATTTCGGAGCGCTAGCCAGGCGCAGTGCAGTAGGACAGGCCTCCTTTGATGTCTGGCAGGACAGACCTGGACCCCGTGCATACTCTCTCTTGGCACATCAGAACCAGCATTGCTCAAGTTTCATTATTGTGATGGGGAAATCAGACAAATGCTTGGGTGGAAGGCTCTTTCTCTCAGTTGCAGGCCGACCGTCCTGATCCCCCCTGCCGGAGCCCCGCTCCTAACCAGGGCAACGGTGCACTTTAGATTAGGAGGCGAGCACAGTCGTCTCCGCTGTGGCCAGCGGGGTTGACGTTCGGGGTCTGGTTTGGGTTTTTGTTGTGTTGTCAGAACCTCTGTTTGTTATTATGTTGTTCCATGATGGATGGCGGGTTTGTTTGGCTTGGAGATGGGAAACAGGTGGCGAAAGGTAAGCGCCGCTCGGCCGTGTGTAATGGACAATGCTCTCAGAGCCATGTCGTTTCATTGTTGCTTAGGTCAAAGGAGACGTGGATGGTAAATGGTGAAAATGCAAATCCATTTTTTGTTTTATAGCAAAATTGAAACATACTTTACCAACACACATTTTTCTCTCAGCTGGTACACGCACACACACACACACACACACACACCCACAACACCTGTCAAGCTAATTAATTGCATTATTTAGTGTATTTTGTACTACGATCGACACAATTCCTTTCCATTGTGTGTCAGTGAGATCCTGTGTCCACTCTTGTGCTGCACGAGGTCTGAGTGGGAGGGGCCTGCATGGACGGTGGTATTGTTCTGATTGACAGATTACAAGTCCATATTAGCAATAATGTCACTCATACTGTTGTTGAGTTCAATTGATTTTTTTTACCGGCCGTCCATGTCTCCCATTGGTTTGTGAAGGCTGTTTTTATGGTCTCCACCTCATTACTGTTAAATAAATGAATTATACATCTAAAGACAGGACTGTTTTTATTTAAGTTTGCCGTTACCGTCAGATCTCGAATGTATCCAAGTAATGAGATTCAAAGGACTTTGGCTAATCTTGTCTGGCTTAAGCAGCATATGAATACATAGTGTGTCATGGCTTTTCTCCTTTGCCCTGGAAACAATCTGTTCAAAGGTTGAGCCAACAGTGGGGAAGACACACGGTGTTTAACGGTTCCCCTCCCCTTTAATCCTCCTCCCCCCTCACATCCCTATTTATACACCGGGTCCAACCTGGCAACCCTAAAGGTAAAGGTTAGGCAGGCTCGGACTGTGTGGAGTGGCATTAGAAGATAAACCAGGGGGGTGCTTATTCAACGTTAAGTGAAAGTGCGGGATTAGAGGCGGGTGGGGGTGGGGGGGACATAAAGGGGCTAATCCGTGAAATCTGGCCCGGGTCAAGGGTCAGCCACCAGCAGCAGTGTGTGTGAAGATTAAGGAGGAAATGAGGGGAGAGTTAAAGGGCCTTTATCCTCACTAGACTCACTTTACACCCACACACTGGGGACAGAGGAAATGGAGAAGGGTGAAGTGGGGGGTGGGGGATACATGTGCGGGCGAACACACACAAACACACACACACACAGACACACACACACAGACACACACACAGACAGACACACACACACAGACACACTTAAACACACACAAACACTTAGACTCTACACAAACACACAAACACACACACACACACACACACACACAGACAAACACCCAAACACTAAGGCTCCATACAACCACACACCCACACACACATACCCACACACACACGCGCACGCATACCCAAAGACACCACATTAACACACTAACAAGCATCCAGACCTTATGTAGTAACTAATCTGTGTGACTTTGAATTATGCCTAAGATAGAGTTGCAATCTAGCGGCGAACATCTATAGCAATTATTCCAGCATACGCTGTTTAACATAGATGTTCACGCCATTAATTATAATATAGCTCTGGATCCCTCTTTTAATGAGTCTGCGATGTAAGCTAGAAAAGGCTCTCTATTGTGCTCTCTGGGTTCAGGAGAGCTGAGCATTTAGTAGAGACAAAACGAGTCAATCAGAAGCTTTCATGGCACATATTGTAATATATCACCACAGCTTTTTCATGGACATTAGTTCATTTCACAGTAATTTATTTTAGTCCGTATACAACCATGATATTCTCTTCTATTCTATTCAATTCTATGTTAGCCTTTTAATGACCCAAAAAAGATCAATCATCCAATTATTTGAAGTTGAAACTGCAAAGTCAAGCATAGTGCACAGAGAAAGAGTGGGAGAGGTTATACGGTAAACCTACATACAGTGCTGCCAGTAGGTGCAGGTGCCTCCGGGGTGAAAGGGCAAAGGTCAGGGGTGCCCGCTGCCCCCGTCACACTTTAGCAGGGTTGCTCTTAAACAGTCCCAGCGGCCTGCCACCTGTCAGGAGAGGTGGGAGGTAGGAAAAACATTCTGAGCCCCTATGTGCAGCTGACATAGACTTTTTCTCTTGTGGAAAGCACTTATATTGAAATTCAATTGAGATTTACATCCTTGTAACTGTATAAATTTGCAACCTACAGTACAAGGTTTATTATAATGAAATATTTGTATATTTACAAATATATTTAATGCATCACTTGTGGAAATTTGTGATGTTGTAAGTCCGTGACATGGATAGGTCACCAGCGCATGTGTCCTGTCTAAACATAAAACGATGTATATCACATATGACATGCAAGACATGTATGAAAAATAAGGACACTTTCCCACAAAATGTCTGCACGGCCCACATTCCAATAAGGGGTTCATTGCTCTTCTTCACGGCCCGGCTGGAGAGGGGGGAGAGAGAGTGAGGGAAGGTATGTGTGGAATGCTGAAGCATAGAGCGGCGTAGAGCGCTGCTCCGGGCCGTGTCCTGGGCCGTCGGTGTGTTACACGGTGGCGGACGGACACCTTGCACGGTGCATCTGTACGAGGAGGTCAAGTGACCCCCCTCAGAGGGGTGGAGGGCGGGAAAGAATGTGTGTTTACTCTCCTCACATCGTAGCCCACACACACACACACACACACACACACACACAGACGGCGCAAAGAGACACACACATATGCACGCGCCACAAGCCAGCTGGCATTTCACAGTCTTGCTAAACTGGGCCTTGTCGAGTGGCTGAGTAGGATGCGCAGTATATTCACACATGATCTTCGCATTAGTAATACTGTGTACACAAACAAGCCCGAGCATAAACATTGACCTGGCTTGCAGACAGACAACTAGACATACAAAATGATGTAACCACCTTTAAACATCCAGCATTTGCAGCAACACACGAATACACAGCAAGCAGACACTCATCCAAACAACCAAAACTGAAACAGGATAACTCATTCAGGACGGTACAGAGGGGGGTTCTGCATATAGATCAGATCACAGCTCATCCTTGCCTGACTTACTTTGGGGGAAGGGGACAGGAGATGAGACGTTCACAAACCTTTGGTGCTCCGTGGCCATCCCACTCCGGTTTTCCTCGGCGCTCCCGGCCTTTTACCGACGGCTCGGACACAGCCGTCTGTCAGGAGAGGTATTTCAACGGAGAGGGCGGTGTTTAGAGGACCTCCGTGAAGACCAAAGTCCCGACTAAGGGGCAAAGTTTATAGGAAGGCTGCTATGTCTTGAAGAAGCAGCTGAGATGAAGTGGAATGCAACCTGCTCCCTCTTATCCCGATTGCAATCAAAATGATAGAAATAGTAGCATGCATGGAAATTATGCAGAGTAAAAACAAACACAAAAACATATTTAGTTTTCAGCACATAGTCAAAATGTCCTTGTGGTTTCTCAGAATAGTAACTCATTGTAATTTCTATCATTGTAAATGCAGCACAGAGCTCCGCTCCCTTGGCAAGTGTTTCGTGCAAAAACATGAAAATAACACTCCAGGTTTCAAAGTGCTACAAAAAAATTTTTTTTTTTTAAATAAAATTCCACTCTGGTTAAACATTTTTGCATCTAGCTATTCCCGTACTAGCAAAGGAACGGGATGAGATGTGAGGATGGGTGTTTAGACCAGAGATCAGCTCAGGCCTCCAGACTCTACCTCTGATCATGTGACTCTAGTTTTACTTCATCCCCACCCACCCCCCTCCACATTCATTCAGTTTCCTGCTAATAAAAGTCTAAGCGTCCCGCTCTCCTCGACGTAGGAAACGCTTTCGGGGTCGGTGGCATAGTTATCCCCGACGTTCCAAAACACATTTCAATATCAGGCTTCATCAAGTGATGCGACGCGATATCAAAGTGCAACAGATGAACACGTTGAAATACAAACAAACTAGAGCTCGTAATGAGTTTATAATTTGGTCAAATTCCATGACTGAATTATGATTATGTTAAACACTGCCAGATTGAGTATTAGTTCTGAAGACTCTCTAGGCTCTCAGGAAATAAGTGATCCAGGCAAAAACAAATGCACTCCTTCAATAATGATTTCCCACATATTATTGACTACTGAAGCAGTATTATGAGGCAATAACTGTTTATGACACTGTGAGAGGGGTGTAGAACACATACTAGTAATTAATGAGACAGAAAATAATTAAAAAAAACACTCCACCAGTTGACTCAGGGCATTGCATAACAAGCCGCCATCATCCCAATGTACTAAGTGGGGGTGATAACAATACGCAAAACTGCTTTATGACCCCGAGAGGCAGAGTGATTAAATTATAATCAGCCTGGATTAATTAATCTATAATATTTATTTCTATTGTAACGAGGCGAGAGAGGAGGCAGGGCCGAGGCAGAAAGGTTATGTGTGCGCCCTGCCGCCTTTGTCTTAATAAAAGGTTACGCTTGGGGAGCGAGGCCTCAACAAGGTCCCCCGACAAACGCAGGCAGAAGGTTATTGCTGATATCCAAATGCGCTGAATGCAATTATCAGTCACAACAAATAATTAAGGGGGAAGGATAATAGGGGAAATTAACATTTCCATTGTGCTCGCCTTTTATTGTCTGGGTGCTCATTGTAATGGAGGCCTTTTGAGCGGGGGTTGAATAAATTAGCGAGCGGTGCCGAGCGAGCTTCCTCCTACTGGGGTGTGAGGGGAGATGTAGTCGTTAGACAATGATAAGCAAGGGGCGCGCTGGGTTAGCTAAAGGGGGGTGGGATTGGTGGGTGGGGTGGGGTGGGGGTAACCATGGGGCTAGCCCCCGAGACAGAGGCACAGGCGTTGGATTGAGGAGCCGGAACGTGCAGATGTGACACTCTATCCCAACGTAAACACAAAGTGACGAGACCGGCTCCAGACTCCATCTCAAACTTTCTCTCCTAGCTGTCCCTGTTCGTTTTGAAGAAAGAAAGGGAAAAAAAAGAGTCGGCTTGGTGGTCTACTCTTGAAACGTCAGTTTGACAACAAACTTCAAGAAGGACTGTCTTCTCCCAGTGTTTAGACGTGAAGTCCACAGAACGGAACGTAGAAATATATACACCAGAACTTTGGCGGGCCGGCCGGTTGGCCTGCACTCCACTGTGGTCCTCATTGTGCCTGTCTCACAGGAGCGCTGTTTTCTCTGGAACTTGACCCCCCAGTTGCCATGCGCTTTGACTGACGGCTCTTGGACGCTGCCGCCCGTGCTCAGCGGAGTGAAGCGATCGGGATGGGGTGGGGTCGAGAGGGAGTGGGTGATGGGGGGGGTTGAAGATATTCCCTGGCGTTTGAACTCCATCCTGAATGGCATGACCGTTTTGGGGGGGGGGCACCCCAACTACCCCCATGGGGTATAATGTGGGGGGATTGTAATGCCCCTACATGTTTAGGAAGCGACGGTGGCAGTCGTATTGTTCGTCCACAATGGAAGCCAGACAGTGGGGAAGAAAGGTCAATGTAAAGCCGACAATGGTCGAGGAGGAAGGAGCGAGGACGTTTTCTTGGGAGGTGGGGCTCCTCGCTTTGGAGGAAAGATGCGTCTAGACAGCGATGTTCCATGTGGTGAGAAAACAAAGCTTTGGGTTTGGGTGGTTCTAGACAAACAAGGACATTACCAAGACAAAAAACAGATTTATTTTTAATTTCTTGATGTATGAAATGTGAAATATTTTCACTTTAATATGTCAATATGCAGATGTGTATATACTTTTTAAGATGGCTTATCACCTTACGAAACACTCTCAGACAAATTAGCCTACCAACGAGGTGTTTGGGCATCCGAGGTTTAAACGCACACATATAAGCCAGGCCCCAATGGGGAATATGATTTCATCCTCCGAGGGGGGCTCACCAGAGGGGCGTGTGGCGGCCCGTCTTCCTGAGGACTGTCTCATATCTTCAGCCCCGCAGGCGTCAGGAGGCAGGAGGGGAGCGAGCGCTGAAAAAGACCCCCCTCCCCCTCCTTATTTTAGACGTGCACTAACAAGTCCGTTCTAAATAAACCTTTGACCCCGGCGCCGTAAATCCCGACAACAACTGCGGTGGTGGTGCCACCCACTGAGGCTTTGGTAGGGCCATGTCGCATGCCAGCCGGGGCAGAAACTCAACAGTGTTCCACAAGACCCAGGGATGGGCGATGGCCCCCGTGTTCAGAGGGCTGGCCATAAATGTGGACTGGATCAGGAGGACTAGGGGGAGGGGGGGATACAGGGACTCAAAACCAGGGCTGAGTGCCCATTGTCATTAAGACTACAATACCCCAAAATCAATTGACTGTAATTACGTCATAAGAATCTATGCTTCTTACTGAGGTATTTAATCTGTTTGTCTGTCTTGTTTTAAAAATAAATAAATAAATAAAAGTGTGCATATTCATGGTGATAACAGTCAAGTTAGAGTTGTCCTCTTTTGAATTTTTTTCTGGTTTGATAAAGCCGAAAGGGAAACTGGGCCTGCTTGCAAACACAGGCCCGTCTCCGTGGCAACGGCTCAACCATGCACTGCATAATCAGTGTGAGGATTAGAGACTGCCGAACCAGTCGCCTGGAACTCTCGCTCGCTCTCTCTCTCTCTCTCTCTCTCTCTCTCGCTCTCCGCGGCACCAAGCAGCACCCCACAGGACAACAGGATGTCCTCTAAGAAACGGGAGGGGCTTCACACTTCACCATGAAGTGAACAGTTACACTTGGTGGCGAATCTCAGTGGCTATAACACAGCGCTCATATCATATAACCCTAAGTTGATGTCATGTCGAGCGATTACTGGGACTAACCTCCGGCTCTATACCCAGTGCTTATGGCATGTGAATGCAAAGCATGATTTTGAAATGACAGAATTAGCTAGTGTATAAATGTTCAATAATCCTTCCTATTGCTAAAGGATTGCAATAAAACAATTCAATCAATTACTTCCTAAGATTTGTACTATCTTTACGTCAACTTCTTTGAAAAGGCTGTCCTGGTTTGTATCGCCGTGCCAATAAAGCATTGCAATTTGAACTGAATGTAGACTGATTCAGCGTTTGTAGTTTTCATGACCAGACATTTTTCACACCACGGTTAGAAAAAGTGAGCCTCTATCCGCTACACTTCACTCAATTTAAACTGAAAAAAAACCCCAGTTGTTTGTACCAACATTCTTATCATTTGTATTTTCACAATCGTCCCCTCCACCCCTCTCTCCCACAGCCTCTCCTTCTGCCTTCTGTTAAGGAGCAGACCCAGTGGAGAGACCAAGCCACATTAGCATGTGAAAGTAGCGGAGAGTGAGAGTCCCCGTGGTCGGGCGGTAGCAGGCTAGCAGCGGACCCAGGGGGGGTGGGGGGCGGGGGCTGGCCCTCTCCATTCAGCTCTCATTTCCTCCCCGACACTCCTCATTGAAATCAATCATGTTTGGTCGGCCCTCCTGGCCCCGGCCACCACCCAATCACAATCGTCCCCAATTGTCGCACATGCTCCCAGGCCCTGTCCCTTCTTCTCTATGGCCCCGTCGTCTCGCTAGCATGCACACGCTCTGAAGACACGCACGCACACACACGCACACACACATACACACACAAACACACACACACACAACCCTCTTAGATATTAGACATACACACACACACACACACACACACACACACACAACCCTCTTAGATATTAGACATACACACAAGCACACAAATACACACACAAACATCTTAGATATTAGACATGCGCGCACACACACACACACACACACACACACACACACACAAACATCTTAAATATTAGGCATACGCACACACACACACACACACACACACAGGAACACATACTTCTTAGAGATTAGACACACACACACACACACACACACACCCACACGTCAGATCACGTGGCTCCCATTTCCAATCCGTCAGCCAGTGACAGCACTGAGAGGGAGCTGATTTATCTAATTAACAATCAATTAGCTTGTTACTACAGCTGGTAATTACCTTTTATAGAGAGGAGAAGAGTGCAGCTGGTCCCAGTAATAAAACCTATGGCACGGGGGCCCCTCCCTCAGCCCATCAAGGCTGTCAGACAGAGTTACAGGCAAGGGGCCACAATGCAAACACACTCTCTGGGGGCCCCCTTCCTCTGTAATGTGTTGAAATCCAATTTTAATGAATATAGAGTCAAACCTAATGTGAAAATCATCAAGTTCAGTTTTTCAGAGGGAGAACGCATGCAGGGGTAAGGCTATTCCGGATTGTGTTGAATGCAAGCATTTTCAATATTACAGAAGGTTCTAGTGTGACTTCTGTGATATATATATACATATATACATATATAGATAGATACTGGGAGAAGTAATGAACCTCCATCCCAGTAGTAGCCACAAACAGTTTATGAAAAAATTAACTCTAAACTGTTCATTCTTAGCCATTTTATTTTCTCTTAATATTTTATTTCTCATTTAGTTTAATGGTCTTTCGTTCTCTTCCTTGCATGTTTCTGCTTGCCTTGTGTAAAGCACATTGAATTGCCTCTGTGTATGAAATGTGCTATACAATTAAAATTGATTTGATTTGATAATAATTCTGTAATGAATTGTAATGAATAAGGTCTATGTACACCCTGATCGTGTCCTGATTGCTGTTTACGTTCTGGCTACAGCCTGGTTTTTGTTGACTGTCAATGGCTGTCGACTCAAGGCCAGAGTGCACTGCTTTCTTTGTCTGCTATTTGGGAAGAAAAAGGTTTCATCTGGAACGCGTCTTCTCCCTCCCTTAATTCCCGCTCCCTTCTTTCCCTCTTGGAGAGCCACATTTCTCCCATGAGTCTTCTTTTAATCCACTGAGACGTCCTTCCTCTGCCCCTGCCTATCCATCCTTTTACTACTTATTAATGTTCCAACACTTTGAATCCTTTAATCCTAATACCACGCTAAATCCTTTAAAGCCTCAAATACGAATCACCGGTTACGGCATTTAAAGGCCCCACAAATATCTCTTTTCACTGCCGTGTTTACGTGCAACCGGATCGGGGGTAACTAAAGTGGCAACTGGCAGCCAAGGTTA
>JAVQIZ010120738.1:0-25570 GCA_036023535.2 Galaxias brevipinnis | reverse complement strand
GTGGGCCTATTGCTAAAGTAAAGGTATATTCATAGATTGATAGATAGATAGATAGATAGATAGATAGATAGATAGATAGATAGATAGATAGATAGATAGATCGACAGACAGACAGACAGACAGACAGACAGACAAACAGGGGGGGTGGGGGGGTGGGGGGGGATGGAGAGAGAGAGAGAGAGAGCAAGAGCGAAAGAGAGAAGAGAGAGATAGAAAAGAGCGTGTGACGGGGGAGGAAAGTCCAGGTAATGCTGGCTGAATGCCTATTCTCTTCCATCATGCACTTCCGTAATTGCTCAAGCTTGTTTCTGGTCCAATCAAGCCACATTCAGCTTCTTTTCTCATCAAATGAATGTCAGGTTTCATTGAGGTAAAATACAATGACTTTTTTTTTATCTCTCTCCTTTGAAGCTTCCATAATTAGATCATATATTTTCCTCTAGTTAAAGTAAAAAATCCCATTACTCTGCCTCTTAATCAACATATTTTTGAACAGAGCCAAGGCTGCTGCTCTCCGCCCTGATCAGACCATTTGTCCAATCTCTACCCACTTTTCTTTAACTCCATGCAACACATGACCAAGCAACTCAGAAACATAAAACCTTCACAAATCACCTCACAACAACCATCACTTTTCACATAGTTAAATCCTCCCTTCTAATACGACTAAAATTGATTTAATCCGCAACGGTAAGAGCAGGTCCCCCCAGGCCTTGGTCCCTTTGTGCACACTGCTTTTGCCAACCACAGCCTAATAAGCTACTCTAAGCCATTCAATATGGCAGGCAGAGTTCACCTGCCCTGACCGGCTGGTCCTTGCCATTAAGTACAACTCCTATGACTCATGCAGAATATGACTCATATCCGGAATTCCAAATTGACTCCCTTCCTTATAGTCCTTCAGGCATCTTTTCATTGGTGGTGGTGGCAGTGGGGGCAGGGGGCTGGTAGGTATCCTCCTGACTAGCTTAACATTGTTCCAAGTCAGGTGGTCAGTGAGATGGTGCGTTACAGCCAGGTTTCCAACGCCTATCTGATCCTATCTGACCTATATTATGAAGTCTGCTGTGGGCACAGTTGATGCCAGGAAGACTTGATATAAAACTGAAACCAAACTCACATCGACGGCTTCCCCTCTCTCTAGCATCGTCATGCCGCCACCAGAAGCTCTCCAGTGATAGGCCCTTGCACCACGTTTTGAAACATGTCCAAGCTGGGGCTTAGCCTACGGAGCTGCAGTCTCAGTGCTAGCCCACGCCTGCCCTGTCAGATCTAATCTCTCTGGCGCACGCCGTGAAATGGGGCTTATTAAGAGTTTAACTGAGATCAGGCCAGCACAGATCCGAGGCGTGCAGCTGAGAAGGAAATCGTTCACCTGAAAAATCTCAAAATTGCAAAAAAAAAACAACAAAAAAAACCGGTGCCAACCGGATTGGTATCGCTCACGGAGAAGCAGTGTAATGACTCGGCCCAACACGTCCACCCTCCTCCTCTCTGTTTCTGATGCAGCGCCGCCTGTTAAGCACTAATTAGAAACCAAACAGTATAGATGGATTTGAAGTTTCGATTGGAGCCGGTCCCAGTGTGTTATGTCTCCCAAGCCAAGGCTTACAACTTCACTCTCTGAGCCCTCAGCCCTGCTCTACCAGAACTCTGTTCCCTTCTCGTTCAGCTCTCACCCACCACGAATGTAGAAAAACAAAGTGGCTTATAAGGATTATGAAATGTTTTAGTATGAATAGAAACATTGATCTAATTCTTTAAATATTTGTTTTATTATTATTTCACATTTTCATGTGTTGCTACTAAATACTAAAAAGTTCATACAGAATGTATGGCAGTTAAACTTTGCCTCCTGGTGTTTTAGCACAAACCCCTTATCTTCCTTCATGTATAGCTGCGTTGAACATGAAAAAGCAGCAGGTACGTGACACCTCCAACTACGTTGATGTTTGTGGATATAAAACTAAACATCTCCACTGCTTGCCGTCTCTGCTTATGAAATGAAGAATGGGCGGTTGTTTGTATGCAGTTGAACAGACAGGACAGCACTGATATTCACACTGTCTCATCACTGTACACGTAGAATACTCTCGCTTTCCGCTGCAGGGCATAACTTCGCACTGTCTATGTCTGGATAACAGTTTTAGCACAGTATGTGTGAATGTGACTTACAATTGGGTAGACATCTGGACAGGCAAATACACACGCAAACACAAAACACGCACACACTGAAACACTCACCCTCCCTCCTCTTCCTCCACACTGAAGTGATGTTGCTGTCGCACTCCAACACAGAGAGCCCTGCTGGCACGGCTACAGCGAGAGATCAAGGCCTCGTTTTCACCCAGACACAGCGGACAGAACAGACAGAGCATCCAGTCTCTCGCTGTGCCCCAGGGACCATTACCAAATGGAGCTTTGATTTGTGTTTATCAAGCTTGGAGTGGGATACACACACACACGTCCCCCGTGGCATGCAGGAGCTGGATAGCCCTGACTTCATACTGCATGATTTAAGCCCATGCAACTCCTGGAGGAAAACCTTACAAGGAAGATGGATGATGGAGCGGTGACATTGGGAAGGATGTGCACTATGTGTGGGTGTGCGTTTAACAGCGTTCTCGAGGGACACTGAGTGGCATGTGTCATGACTGTCTTTTCTGGGATTATTTGTGAGTTGTGCAGAAGTTTGTGTGGGTGTGTGTATGTTGTGAAAACATTGAGTGATGCTATCAAACATTCATTTTTGTATGAAATAAGTCACCAATATTGGATTTCTCTTTATATATTTATTTATTTATTATAATATTTCTGAATATTTTCTCTGTTGGAGTGCTCGTCTGTGTGGTGTTTGGCTTTTGCTCGTTTTAAAAAAGGTTTTTTTAGAGACAAGTTTCACAGTGAGGGAGGTGGCACTTCAGAAAATGTCTTTAAACCTGTGTAGTTTACCAGTATTTACTGAGAGCCCATCACAACATTTTTCTTCCCTTTTAAAATACAATTCGGAGATGCTTGTCGTCATGTTTATAAAACATTTTAACGGCGGATAACACTTCAAGGAATTGTGCTTTTCACTTACCAAACATTGTGAAGACATTTACTTTATCTGCTGGATGTCAAGTGATACACCAGCCAATTTGGCTCCGCTCACGTTAAACAGAATCAGTTTCAAACTTTAGAGATACTTTTCCCATTTGTCCAAAATTGGACAGGGATTCCTGACACACACTGGAATTGCATTTTAGAGCGATCCTTCACACACACACACACACACACACACACACACACACACACACACACACACACACACACACACACACACACACACACACACACACACACACACATATATGGTGAGGATTTCTATGTAATTGAAAATGGGTTTTTTGCTCAGTAGATGGAATCCCATCTCCTGCCTTTCAGCTGCTTCATCACCGAGTTTAGATGGAGCGAGCGCTCTGATTCTCATGTAAAATATATTGTGACTGGAGAGTGTGAGGTCTCATCATTAATATATAACACTAAATGTTTGTAAAAATGATGTGAACTTATGAAATATGTTACAAGTGTGAAGGGTTTGCACGGGACAAAGTTGCCGTCAGCAAAGTTCTGATTTTGGTTTTGATACGATAAAAAAAAAAAATACATTGTGTGCGTGTGTGTGTGTTTGTGTGTGAATGTACGTGTGACTGAGTGTCAAAGAGGGCGAGTGATGGGGAGGGAGAGATGAGCAAGAGGCCGGTGGTAAATCCCCCTCATGCAAGGGGGGGGGGGGGGGGTTTCGGGCGCGGTGCAAAACCATGGGGCATTAAAGCAGAGCTGCCGTGACAAAGTCGACTTGTAACTGTGCCCGGTCTGTTAAAGCCCACCCGCCTGCCATCTCCACTCCTCCGAGTGTCAGTCCAGCCGCTGAACCACTCAAGGCAGCAGCTGAGATTGATCTCCCCTGTGTTTGAAGCCTGCTGCGGACACGGCACCACGCTGCTAGCATGAAAGGCTCGGCAGAAAAACCTCTGAGTCCGGTCAGCACCGCTCAGCACCCTGAATCGCTGGAAAACACAAAACTCTCGACTAGGAAGAAGGAAAAAAAAATCACACAGCCACCTGCTATGACCTCTCCTCTCTTTGTCTGTCCTCGCTTACCGCCTGTCTCTCGCCTTTCTTACTTTCTCCCTTTGGCCCGGTCTCCGGGGGCTCCATGTGACCCAATCACGCAGGGAAAAGGAGGAGGCCGAGAAGTAGGGCCCTTTGTGTCCTGCATCCCTGTGTCCCCCCTGATGTTTGGAAGATGCTGTCGAAAAAAAACAAATCAATGGTTTATGGATGGAGTCGAGACCATGAAGCCCACTCGAGCTCTTTGGTGTCAGTTCTCCCAGGTGCCCTTTACATGTGTGTTTACTGTAAGTAGGATTGGTGGTGGTTACAATGGGTGCCTGCAGCCGGACGATGAGCAGGACAGGGATACAACAGAAGACAATCTATCAGATCGAAATCTAGCACATAGAGTACGAGGACAGATAGATAGAGAGAGAGAGAGAGAGAGAGAAAAAGACAAGAAGACTTTGTAATGTGTAATGTATTTTATCACGTGTCATCATGTATAAACAAATAAACATTGTGTTAGCAGATAGTGGAAGTATACAGCAATGTAAGGAAGATGATATAGAAACAGGGATAAAATGAGTGTACCGCTGGCTGTGCAGCAGGAGATATATCCAGCAGTTGAGACCTTTTACAAAAAAATACCTGTTATCTGAGAGTCTGAGTCTCACTGAGGCCCGTCATCACAATACACAACCAAAGGGAAGAACTTAATGAAAGGTGGCCCCACCATCTCCACCATATTTGACTCAACTCATTTCAGTTACGACTTCACTCTGCCCTTTAGCTTAGCATTGCCTGGGCCAGCTGTGTGAAAATGATACGTCCATTTCATGATTTTAAATTATAATATCAATACTTTGGGCTCATCACTCAGGGACCCTCACCTTCTGACTATCTTTCCAATCCTTAGACAGATCATAAAATATATCATAATAGCTACAGCTCTGGCTCATAGGCCATTGCTTTGAATTGAAGTCTATTATAGGAATGATGCCGTTACCGGTGTACACCTTTTATGGGGGCAAATGTCATTTTCGACCATCCGAATAACTGCCAGGCCTCAACAGTGCTCCTGCGATCTGGCTTTGTGGCTGTGATCACGTAACTGTGCAACCGTCCACCAGCAGAGACAATCACCCCAACCTGCTCTTCACCTTGAACTAGTCCTATCGATCCTGCAAAGTTCCTCCGCCTCCCTACCCATAGATCAAACAGAGTTCATTTCGTTGGCCTCCAGTCCTGCAGAATTCGTTCGCGGCGCGCTGGAGTGGCGCAGTGTGGGGATGTTGCCGCCGCCGCCGGACTGTAAAGTGAGGGACGGAGATAGAGCATTGACCCGCATGACCCGTTGTGACGCCGTACTCAGCCGCACAAGCCTACAGCTCATCCTTAATTATTTCGAACTGATGGGCTAATCCATCAAGAGCGTCAGCGCTGAGAGGTGGGGGGGGGTGTTAGAAAGAACTTACTGTTCACCCTCCTAAACCTAGTCTTCCCTTCACCTAGTCTGACATGCCCCCTCTATCTTTGCCACCCCCCCCTCCTCTCTCCATCCGGTTCCTCCTTCCTCCCTCCTTCTGTTCTACACAGAGAACTGTGCTCCCTACAACACAGCAGAGGTAGAGGGAAACTGACCAAGGAGGTTCCTACAAAAGCCTGTTTTTGGTGCTTCATTAAAGGATACGGTAATGCATGTAGTGCGGCACCCTTCTTTTCAAACTCCCTGTTTTTAACAATGTACAGCCAATCACAGCCATTTCCATCATATCGATAAGCCCCGGTGAAATTACAAACCCAATCTACACCGTTCAGCCCTTCCCCTAACACGGGGACACTGTGACTAATGGCGAAGCTCCATCTAGATGTGGTCATTAAATTCAGATTTATAAGATTGATATCAATCCTTATCAAAACACGCACACCCCCTTACACCAGCAGGGGCCCAGAGCACTCGTTCTATCTCAGCCTCTCCCTTTCTCTCTCTCTCTCTCTCACTCTCTCTCTCTCTGTGGAGGAAGACAGATATAGGGACAGATAGAGGGACTGACAGAGTGAAAGAGAGTGCATACGAGGTGTCGAAAGAAAGAAAAAAAAGAGCGTGTGGGAGAAGAGGGCTAGAGAAGAGGGAGATAGAGAGAGCGAGGGTGAGAGATAGAGACGTTGGAGGAGAGATGGATGTCCTCAGTCACAGTTACTGAGTAATATTTACCCGCACGCCATTAGCTGACGTCTCCTGATAACAAAGGCGGGAGGGGGATTCATCTGTATTCCGAGGGCGGCTCCGGGCTGAACTAGTCCTTTATCACAGCAGCACCGCGGCCTTCCTCTAAAGGTAAGGTTAAAATGGAGATTACGCTCGGTTCCCCCGCGCTCCTCCTTCCTAATGAACCTTATCAACCCCCTCGACTCGTCTGTTCTCTCTTTTCTCTCTCGCACCTTCTCTCTCGCTCTCTCTCTCTCTCTCTCCCTCGTCCTCTTCCTCTCCCTCTCTCTCTCTCTCTCTCATGAGCCCACCGGATCACCATCTCTCACCGTTTCTCTCTCTCTCTCTCTTCCTCTTCCTCTCCCTCTCCCTCTCTCTCTCTCTCTCTCTCTCTCCCTCTCCCTCTTCCTCTCTCTCTCTCTCTCTCTCTCTCTCTCTCTCTCTCTCTCTCTCTCTCTTCTGTCGACTCCCTCTGTCTCTCCGGCTATCTCTTGTTTACCTAATTTCCCATTAATTTACCATGTCCCCCTCCTCCCTGTTGTTGTGTCCATCTATCTTTCCTCTCATTCATCTTGTAGTCTATCAGCAAGATTTCTCATATTAAAAGCTTGTTATGACTCCTCTTTGAGAGCATTCGTTTTTTCTTTTTATCTTAGCACACAGTTTGTTCGAAATGATAAATGGATGTTGCAGCGCTAATGGTTTACGTATGCAAGCCTGCCCTATTGTTCTTTCCTCTTGCTTACCGGTGCATTATACAATGTGTGTATGGAGGCGAAACACATGATTTTTCAAAGGCAAAACCAGCCACCAAAACCGCTCCCCTCGTTCTGAAACCCTGACTGTGCCCTAGCACTCCTTTCTCTAAATGCCGATTCAAAGCAAGCGTGATGAATCTCGATCCCAGTACACATCCCATCCTTCCCCCTCCTCCCCCTCTCGCTCCCCTTCCCATCTCTTAGTCCCAGACTCATTTGATTTGAGGGGTGTAATCGCCGGCCCAGATCTGCGTCTGGGTGTGGAGAGGAGCGATTGCTGTGCTCCAGTGAGTGCCGGGGCTGAGATAGAGGAGAACAGTGCCCAGGAGACGCCACATTTCTGCTGCTCCTGCTAGCGACGCTCCTCACCCAGGCTCACCAGTGCCAATGGCAAGTCAAGGTTGACTGTTCCAGCAACACAACTCTCCCTTTCTCTCTCTCTCCCATTCTCGCTTTCTCTCTCTCTCTCTCTTTCTTTCTCTTTCTCTTTCTCTCATTCACCCTCTCTCTTTTCTCTGTATGCATTGTTTCTTCTATTTATCTGTCTCTTTCAACTCTCTATCCCATATTGTTTCCCTCAGCAGTAGATATAGCTAGCCAAGGCTTGTGTTGGCAGCTGGAAAGCTGTCGTGTACCTCCTCTGTATGTCACTCTCTCTTTCTTTCCTTCCTTCTCCCTCTCTCACTCTTTGTTGACAGCTCAAACACAACATCAACATCTCCCTCTTTCTGGCTCTATCACTCTGCCTCCGCCCTCTCCATTGCTTTCCCTGCGTCTTTCTCACAAACACTTTGTCTTTCTCTCTGACTTGCTCTCCTCAGAAGCGTGCATTTTCAATTTGACTTGAGCTTAGTTCCTGCAGATTTAGCGAGGCTAGGGCTGCAATGCCAATTACCATGCAGGGTGCCTTCAAATTTTCAATTTCACATTTTCTCAGACAAAAAAAAGGTCAACCAAAATATGTGTGACTGTACATTACTCAGAGATGATGAAATTGTGTTGCCTCTGAGTGTCACTGTGAACCCAAAAAATTATACTACACTGCCCACGACCTGGAAATGTTGACACATATAACCCAGTTGCCTGATAAATCAATCCCATTAAACTAAAACAAAAAAATAAAATCTGCACTCCTGATAAAGTGGGATGCATATGTAGGCGATAATGTTAGCTTCCACCATGCTGCCTTTCAAACTGCAATCTTCAGTCCTGAATATAGTGCAGCCCTTAAACAGTACAGCCCTATAATCAAATCGCTCAAATCACATCATTAAACTGACAACGGACTGGCAGAAGCCATCAGCCTCCCATGGTGCCATGCCTATGTATGAATCACTATGATATAGACAGTAATTACAGTACAACCAACCAAGCCATATTGGAAACCGTATATGTGTTAAGATGGAGGGCAATATTAAATTCCCTCCTCCTGGGAGCCGAGACCTAACAATTAAGCCTCTGCATGCTACAGTACATGGCAATCAGAGCGAACGGGCTCTGGCACTTAATTACGTGACATTGACATGCAAGCAACTCTTTCCAAATTGGCTCCCATAAGAAATTAATCGCATTGCATGACTGGTAAATATTCAAAGTGGGTCTTGTTTTGGCACGCTAAATATTCAGACTCTCAGCTCCCTTTTCCTCAGCGTGGCCTTGAGATCCTCTGCAACCCACGTTCAGTGGGGAACCGAGTTTGACAATGGGGGCTTATTTCCACAGGATACCATCAGACCTCCACGGGAAATGATTTATTCAAGAAGGAAGTGAGAGAGGAAGTGAGCAAGGGGCGGGGGTGGGTGGGGGGGTGGGGGGGTGAGGGGGCATCAGGGCCTCCCCTGGCAACATTTAGCAGCACGTGGCCGCTTCATCTATCCTTCCCCTTTTATTGATTAATTCATGGCCCTGATTAAATTTTCACAGGTTGCCAATTGTCCTTCACAACTCCTGACTCCCCAGGCGATCTGCAGCCTCTGGGGTTGTGTGCCCTCTTGGTGATAGGAGAGGGGGGGGAAAAAACGCTGGCGCCTTCGAAAATTCGCTACTCGACCTCGGAAACCGCAGGTCTAAGAGTTCTCGCTCTAAATATTCCACT
Organism: Galaxias brevipinnis; assembly: GCA_036023535.2. NCBI lineage: Eukaryota > Metazoa > Chordata > Actinopteri > Galaxiiformes > Galaxiidae > Galaxias > Galaxias brevipinnis. Next base: position 16,407 of record JAVQIZ010120738.1, on the reverse strand, counting down.
TCATATTCCAGTCCATTATTTTATTTTTTGGTGGGGGGGGGGGGGTTACACCAAGAGGTTACTTAAATATTGATGATATGTTAATTTATCAATAATTGGAGGCTAACAGGATAGCAGCTCACATAAGGGTGCTGGAGACTATCCATCAAGCAGTCAATCACATCCCTTTTGTAACATACTTTGTGCTTCAGATATGGATTATTCAAAGATGCAACTGCAGGCTGTCTTTTGAGCTACATCAGAGCACATCTACATACCTCTTCTCATAATGTGCAGATGAAAAAAACTAAACAGTAGTGCAAGCAAAAAATGCAATTAATATGAAAAAAACGGCTTCAACTGAATGCTCGCACAGTCAGGCTGTTCACTGTGCTATAGTTTGCAGTAACATAATTACATAACACAAGATGCTGCTGAACACAGTGACAGTATGTACTTTTCTTTGGGAATCAGCTTGATTGCCTTACTCTTTTGTTTTTTGCACTCCTTCAACTTTTCTTTTTCTTGCACAATGCTGTTTACTCAAGAGATATCCAGTGGAGAATTAAGAGTACTAATCTTTCAATGAAACATGACTTTGATTTCTCTGAAATAACAGAATCAAAACATAACATTGTTTCTGAACTTCACTGAAACACACACACACACACACACACACACACACACACACACACACACACACACACACACAACCAAATTTGCCCCTGTGGGATGTTAATATCCTAAAAGAGCAAGATCAAACCCTCCAGTTTCTACAGTGCAAGGATACAACACAAAGACATTTGTGTTTTATCTTTATACTTACGAAAAATAATATATTTCAAAGATCAGAGACAGATTTGAATGGACGGAGGCTATTGATAGTAAATGGGTGACTTTTGGTGTTTGAAGCCTGAGTGTGTATTTTTGTGTATGCACACAAAGAATAAATCATCTTTTTGCACGTTGTGGGGGAGGTTTGAGGTAGAGGTCCATGAACAAGTGGCAAACAAGACCCATTGACTTTAGAATTACTCACATCCATTTAAAATAAGCATGGACCATCGCCCATTTAGACCAGCTAACAACCTGTGCTCACTGAGTAAATAACAGGACTTAAAAGGCCTACAGCTATTTAGACTCCATTCAATTCAGTTCTCTTTATCAGGGGGTGGACTAAAATAACTGTCTTGTTTCAATAAAAGGTACCATTTGCTTTGCCTGCTCGGCCTATGATCTAAGTGGCCATGGTGTGCCCGAAAGCAAGCATTCAGGACTTTCAATACCACTGTTAAGGTCCCCCTTTTTGGATAAAACCAACGACATTTTATTGATCTGTGGATGCAAAATTTTCTGCACTGTATTGCCTTTATTCGGGTTCTCATTTAACTTTCATACACATGTTTTTCAACATTGAATCATTTTGATGGCTCAACAGTTCATGGTGTGACCAGGTCTCATCACCAGCAAAAAACGAAGCCAAGGCTACTTAGTGTACGTAAACATGGTCTTCTTTTGATGAGTGGAAATGTGAAAAAACTATTATTTTCAATGCAATCTTACTGGGTGACCGAAAAATGGCAACGGGCCTGGTTCTTGGGATCAGTTAGTGCGTGATTCTGATTTAAATCCTAGGAGCTGTAGTTCGAGGTCAGTCAGAGGGCGAGTGGGCGTGCGTGCATTCATGTAAATGCCATACAGGCTATGGTCTCCCTGTGGAAATTATGATGGAAAGACAAAGCATTTTTCCGTCATACAAGGCACAGCACGAAGGCCTGTCTGTGAGTGATTTATCAGTCGGAAGTATTCATCACACGCGGCGATCTGCAAACAGCTGCATTGGAAAACAATGAAATACGCATCTGTTCTGACGTATGGACCATTTTTCTTCTCTCATGCGCTCGCTCCCTCTCTCTCTCCCTCCCTTTGCTTTCTTCTTTTACTTATCTCTTTCTCACTTTCTTTTCGCACTTACTCGACATTTTTCACGACCTTTTCCACCTTTGCTGGAAGGGACAATTGGATGTGTTTACTGCTGAACTGGTATCAGACTATCATCCATGCACCGCTAGTCCAACCATTCCAACAGCCTGCCATTAGCATCACTCACCCCCTTGCTTCCACTCGGCACCCTGTCTTTCATTCTACAGCGCCTCTCTCTTTTCATCCCTCTCTCCACATACTTTTCACTCAATTTTTTTTTTTTTTTGGTCCCCTCACAATTTCTCTTTTTTATCACTATTTCCATCTATTCTCACATCACCTGTTCATTTCAAGATAAGGGGTTTCTTCTATTCTCTCCATAAGATTCTGCCCACATCCTGATTTGTCCCTGGCGCCATCTTGTCCCCGTGCTCGGTTGCATGGCACGGCCCCTCATGCAGGCGCTAACCCACAGGAAACTAATGAGTCTGTCACGCAACCAACAATCTGCATTCATCATTTCTTATCTGCCGGGGCCTCCGTCGTCTGCAGTCGTGATGCCACGGAAGGGGACAGGTGTCGGGTGGGTGTCTGCACCTGTAACACACAGGGTCAAGGTCTTGAGGTCTGGGAAATACACTAAGAGTGTACCAGTTGAAGGTGTAAACAACATCAGGATGTTGTCTGGGCATGTGTGGGTTTGTGTGTGTGTGTGTGTGTGTGTGTGTGTGTGTGTGTGTATGTGTGAATGTGTGTGTGGATGGCTGGATGGTTGTATTCTATTAAATTACCAGCCTGGGGATACTGGACATTTTCTCTGGAACCAGAACTAGGATTGGGACTCAGTCTGAAGGTGGGGGCAGTACAGCTGAGAGAGAGTTAGTGAGAGTTGGACAGTAACACTAGTGCCAAGGTGTCAAGGCCGAGCTCAGACACACAGTGGCTCCCACCTGCTGCCATCCACAGCCCTGGGCTATCACTTATCATCCTGGCAGACATCCTCAGCGAGGAGGGAACCGGACTACAGGCTCGCAGGTAGCCACTCATTCACAGTGGACAGGGCAGGAGGGGCGGCGGGCACAGGGGCATGCTGGGGGACGTAGTCAAGGGCACGGCCTCAGTGTTTCCATCCGGGGACGGGTGTACGGAGGGCTGCCGGCGGGTGGACGGGTTGTGCCACCTCGGAGGATGATTGACGGCCGGGGCAGATGGTGGCTCCGCGAGGTCGACCAAAGATCTAATGCTGGGACGACAGGAGGGGACATGACAGAGTGGCTCCTACTGCTCAGACAGGTACCTGGGGAGAAAGGGGTGAAAGGTGGGTAACTATTGTAGTGTGTTAATGGTACAAAGTCTGTGTGCAATCGGTGGCGAGAGGATCGTAAGGTATTGGTACATAGGATTCCTGCAATCCTTCAGGATAGAGGGAACGGGAGTAGGGAAAGGTACACAGGAACGTTTGATTACAAAAGGTTGTTTGTGATTAAAATCTCATTAAGACACAGACTACATAAATAGGCAGCACATAAGTACACACACAAGGAAAGCCTATGATACTCCATGGTGTGTCATTAAAAAAGCATACGGGTGTCTTCTAATAGCCATCACTGAAACTAAAAGCCAGATGTGTGTTCGGAAGCAGACAGAAAGAGTGGGCGAAAGAAAATTCCTTCCATAATACTCAACAAATCAATTTTTCATCCCCCCGCCCCCCTCCTTCCCATCTCCAGTGCTGACTGAATTATACATTACATGCTGTACCAAACTGCAGTTAATGTAAGTGCACTGGCTCTGCCATGTCTCTTCCCGGTATGTGAAATCGTCTTCATTACTCACTTGGCTGAAGGGGCTGGAGAGCCTGGAGGAAGGTAGGCCATTCAATGTCGCCATTCCCTGAGACGCTGCGCTCGGCCCCCAACACGCCTTTGCACATGCAAACTAATGATTACCTTGAACAATGTCCTTCCAAACAAATTGAGTTAACCGGCTTTTTAAAATTCAATTCGGGGGTGCGACTGGATCGTTAGCACAGGTCCTCATCAAGTTGCACGTGGATGTCGGGGAGAGTCCTACCTTAGTGTTTGTTTGTTGGACCTTGAAATGGGATCTTTATAATTTTGCTGCACATATGCTGGGACCCGTATAGGCGTAATTAATGAATCTAATACAAATTAAAACATGCTCTTAAAAACATTCTTCAACTAGAAACTAGATTAGTAAAGTGAGGTAATGTTCATATTGACAATGGGACTTTAGTTCTTCTTTTGTTTATCATGATGTGCTCAACTAAGAGAACAAGCTGCCTTTTAAAATAGTTTTCCCTTAGTAATTTCTGGAGACCGATCATTATTGTGCTCATTGTCCTTCTGTCATACCACCTTACTGGGTTTGGGGTTATTTACAGTGGAGGTGGGGAGTCTGCATTAGTCTACGGGTGATGGCGAGTCCACTAATGCACGCTATTGCGTGACACGCAAAGATGCTTGGATATTTTAATTACATGCATGACTGTTCCTTAGCAAGACCCAGTCTCCAAGGAATGCATGACATGTTTAATGTGATTCCCGTATAATTACTGCAAAGTGGATTTTAATTGTAATGTTCCATCGAAAAATAAATGCTGAAATGGTTCTGCTCCCCACTGTGAGGGGAACAGGGCCGTGTACTGTAAATTAAATTTAACTGAATTAAGAAAATGAACTATATCGAAATTACTTTATTTCACCAAAACTGGAAAGACAAGGCAGTTCCATTTACCCTTTGGGCAGAATATATTACAGCGAGAGATTCATTTTACCATATTGAACTCATGGGCACATGGTAAGCTAGTATCTATGTCGAAATGACTGGATATTTATTTCTGAACTTATCAGAGATTATAGGAATCTGCTTTGAGGCAAACCTAATTGGTCATGTTGGTTAACAGTGCAACTCTCGGCATGGTTATTATCGGCATATGGAAATCGAAAACATTTTTCATCTGTCACTTGGCTGCCTTGCGCTGTTTCAAGATGACACCCACGCGGATTGACTTCTCTCTCTCTCGCTCGCTCTCCCCATCGCTCTCTCTCTCTCTCTCTCTCCCTGTCCCCCCTCTCCCTTTCTCTCTTAGCTGAAGGCTGCTGCCGTCCGAGTAGATCCAGCTAGTTCCGTTGGGCCAAGATGAGCTCCTCCTATTCTAAATCAGAAGACACAGCGGCTTCATAATTAGATTTGCTTTCTGTGGGGCGCCGGCGCGTTCAATCTAATCTATTTATGCATTCCCTTTTTCAGGCCTCATTGAGATTCTATCGCCTCGTATTTGTACGTCGCCTGTCAAAACGGCCTTCTTTTCCTCACAATTTGAGGCTCATTTCACTGGCGGAGATGGGCGATGATTGCCCGCCGGTCTCGTCGCAAAGGCAATGTGCTGGAACTTCTGAGTTTTTTTCCCTCATTTTAGAGCGGCCTGAGTGTGTTGATGTGTGTGTGTGTGTGTGTGTGTGTGTGTGTATGTGCATGCATGGTGTGGTAAAGCATATGTTTTAGTCTGTGTGGATGTTCATGTGTATGTGTTTGTATGTTTTAGAGAATTTGTCCTGAGTGAGGACATCGCACGTGACTGTGTGTTGTGGGACAAGCTTCAACGTGCTATACAGCCACTCATGCTTAATTCACTAAAGGCCATCTTCCCAAAGCAAAGTGCATAAACACAAATAACTAATGGGAGCATATTAGTCTCAGAGTCACTATAGCTGTGGACAGTGCAATAGAATATCCTCCTTATGGAAGCTCCATTTCATATATGCTATGCCAAATGTCTTACCATCAGGGCCATTTTACGGAAGCGTGGTTCCTGAAAGTTTCAACAAGCCCCATTCAACTGGTGACATACTGTATAGCCGTGCAGCTATCGTGTCTGTCTTGCAGGGACGTCTGTCAGCACTTGCGCGAGCAGTCAGTGAACTGAGTAGTCTCTTAGCGACTGAGGGGCCTATTTAAAAGCTAGAGGGGTAAACATCGTCTCCAGTTTGTTTTCATTTAAACACACTGTTGGAGCGTTAGTCATTCGAATTACAGAATTAAGGTCTCCAATGTATTTCGGTTCCCCTACTGTGTGACAAGGCATCAATTAAAGAGGGTGTTGAAAATCTTTACCGGCTTCCTTGAGGAAAATGCTCCCCAATAAATCCGACCTTCACTGGCAATGTATGCCACTGTCTTTGCTCTTTTTTTACTTACTGATAGGGAACACACATCTTTTTGAATGAAAGTTCCTTAATTCCCTAAACTCAAATTGTTTGTTTATTATTGTGAAGGATGTTGGTTGGCTATGGCGATGTGTGTCCGTGTGTCTGTCAGCCTGAGTTTTCTTTAATGGTTGTGCATGTGTAGTTGAGATACTGATATGATGCACAGTCCCTACTCATGAGATAACCTTGGGCTTATCCCCCACAATACTTTGCAAATAAGATTAGAGCAATTTAATTAGGCAGAAAGCGGCAGTAATAAAGCCATTAAATTAGTCATCAGCGGCAGGGCAAGAGTGGCAAGGATTCCCCCTAATTAACCTGCGTCTCTTAGACTAGTTCAGCCGCTCTTGTCATTACGGCATGGGCTTGTTGCAGATACGACCCGAATGTCCTAACCTTGTCCATAGCACTTATATTCTCATCTAGTTAGAAAAACTGGCAGAGCTCATTAGGTAAAACATGCGAAATACGCGAGCCCCGGCATCTTGTTCGGTGTTTGCGCGTCTTTCCTCACCGGATGCTTGACTGGAGGCTAATATGTGAAAGGTTAGAGCGTAACGACTTCACAGGCTTCCTTGTGGGTTCTCGTGGCACAAATAATCATCTTCGCTTTCATCTTAACCAAACCGAAATATTTTTCCTCGTCAAGGTTTGTTTAACTGTAAACAACAACACTGGGTATACAAACTGAGGCTGCATATTAAATCTCATCATTGAGGCCGACCACCAGAAATTCTAAACTCAAATAAATTTTTCGATGCACCTCTGTGATTGAACGATAACATCTACTTTGATTGGGTGAAGTTGAGTGTGCATCAAATTCCATCTATTTACAATGCTTCAACACGGCAGCTGCAGCAAAAGCAAAAAAAACGAAAAGCTAAGTCATAAAGAGGATAGTGGAGAACAAGAAATTGGACTCCCAAGAGATCATCGTTTTCCCACAACATCTTTTAAAAAGAAATGTGATCACAGCAATATAACGCCTTAAGATCTCTCACAACGGCTCGTGGACAGGCTCATTGACGTCCCTATTAAAGGAGCACAACCTTGACGGAGAGCGCAGAAGAACAAACACAATTCTCTGCCACACTTCATCCCGCATAAAATCAGATATAAAAAAAAGTATATTCATTTTTTTATGAAATGTTTTAATGTCATTTCCCCAACACCACAGCTAGAGGGCAATCTAGTATAGAAGACGCTTATTGAAACGCTACATGTTGAACGTTGATACATACATTAAAACAGGTCACTATATATGTGGATTGCAGTAAAAGGCCTGGCAAAAATTATAATTGGCCAGTACACTTGTGGTCATCTATACTATTTTTCTTCAATAACATTGAAATATTTTCACAGAGGGAAAAAGAAAGCCAGATTCACTTGCCAGCCTATAACACATACAACTATTTCTTCAAGAGGAGAAAATGCATAATGCATGAAATCAAGCAACCCCCCCCCCCCCCGAAATGAGACATTAAAGCGTCTCAAAGGTTAAAGATGAGCCGTGCTCTGTGTTTCCCCTGGTCTCTGACATGGCATCCGTTTTGGGTGGCTAGCCCGGGCATGGCTGGTATACATGTGGAGTGCCCAAGGGGGTCTCTTCTTAGCCCCTGGCATTGTCATTGTCCATCAACCAGAGGAGAGAGAAGCTAACAAGGTCTCCAGGCTATACCCTCCCTCCCTGCTGGCAGCTCATTGCTACGGTCGAGAAAACCTCCCCTTGTTGCTCAATCAGGGTCAACTCCACCGGGGTCCAACGGACTACTGATTCCTTAGTGTCTCCTTCTGACACACATTTGTAACAAATCATGCAAATACGACGGGCGGTATAGACACAGAGCGCAACGCGTCATCAGAGGAAAGACCACGCCCCCCGATGTGGGCGTGGCCTAAATGCGCTCTGTGTCTATAGCACAGGCTGAACGTTTGGAACTGGAATTAAGTTGTGATCCAATACACTCTCCTTTCTTGGTCTTTTGTTTTCTTTGTTTCTTTCTTTGCGTCTTTGCATCTTTCTTTCTCTCTCTCTCTCTCTTTCTTTCTTTCTTTCTTTCCCGCCACGCAATTTGAAATGGACCTGAACCAAAGCAACACCGACGGCCATTAGCAGTGGGGTATACATCACCACCGTGAGGTAAACCTAAGCTATATGTACGTTCCCTTCCTCATTAGTTTGCCTCCACACCATTCAATCTATTGTGCTGATTCCGGGCCTTTTTACCTGCAGCCCGCATAGCAATCACACTGCCTCTGACCCTGTGGTGGTGACCCCACCACTTGCCCTCTCTCTGCCTGCTTCCTCATTAGCGGCTGTTTCTCCATGAGGAATACTATCAGTAATCTCCCTCCGTGGGTCTTACCAAGTCTAGGTCTCTCTCATTCATTTTCTACCTCTTTTCCTATCAGTTGCCATGCCTTATTTTCCCGTAACTCCCTCTTCCCTTTCGCTTCGTTTGCTCTTTTCTCCTTTTCCGTACACTCCATTTCTCGTTTTCTCTCTCCCACTGTCTACCTCGTTCTGGCTGTATTCCTCTCTCTCTCTCTCTCTCCCTCTCTCCCTCCCTCTCTCTCTGTGTGGAACACCCCGAGGACACACACGCTTCCTCCTACGCACACCTCCCTAAGCGCAGCAGCGTCTGCGGATTGTGAAGCCCCGGTCAGAACATGTCTCTGCCTCGCCTGTTTGGATCTAAATTGGGCAGCCGGGAAGTCAGACCGGAGAAATGGCCTGTGGAAACAACAAGAGGTGGGGTGAAGCCTCGGCAATAAGCAGCGCCACAGACTCAGGTTGCCTGTAGGGGAAACACAAATAAAACCTTTGGTCAGAGCATATCCACATAATATAAAATGGCGGGCGAACGGTGCAGCGATAGTGAGAATGTACGTGTGCATCTAATTCGAATGTTCATGCTATGGCAATTTGTCACGCAGCTGATGCAATGTATGGCAAACTCCAGTGGCTGCAAATCCTACAGACGGAGAGGCATGTGGACTTCTGAACGGAGATTGTTCATATATCCATGATGAATCAAGCAAACAGAAACGGATTTATGATGACAAGATCATCCCGGTTGAGAGCCCCGGAACACACTTCATATCCAGCTCAATAGCAATTGCCACAGTCATCACCCTGCTGAAAGGAAACCAACAAAATGCACAATCGCACAATTAATCTATTACCTGCAGCCCCCTGAAGCTATAGGTTTCCAACTCTCCCAGATTACACCACATTACTGTAGAATGATAACAGTAGGTGCGCTTCCCTAGTCTTGGCACTCTAATTAACAATTTTTGTGCCACAATTTGTCCTAATTGAAAATGTCAGGGAAATAAACGGATAGCACAAACAAAGCGTGGCTAATTGAGGCCTATAACAATAGCTAGCGTGAGGAATAAATTAGCCAGAATGACACGTTTGCCTATGTGTGCGTGAATGTTTGCATGCGGAAAACCATGGATACAGCCGTCTGAGAATAGAACGCCTGGGATAACAGGAACAAAGAGTTACAAAAGGTGGATGAAGAGTTACAAAAGGTGGTTGAAGGCCAGTTGCTATACTTTGCCAAAGGCTCAGAACCCAAACAGCATAAGCTCAGGCATTTTCACTTCAGACCACACAAAAAGCAAAGAGGTAAACAACACTGAGAGCCCGACAGAAAACAACAACAAAAACATCCACCATTAAAACATTAGGGAGAGAGAATCATAGCTGGCTCCCTCTAGAAATCCACCCATGACAACCAGCTACAATAACACGTAAAAGCGGTTTGGACACCACATTAGGTTTATGTACGAGTACGTTGGCAGCCACCGGGCCTGTCCGTGTCATAGCCCACTGACCACCCGCCACAGATGGCCAATACTCGGTCAGGCACACCGAGGGGTTAACTGCGCGCGGCCATTATTCAATCTAGCAGTCAATCATCCAGATAATGACTTGAGGGAGCCAGTTAGGCCTGGGGACACGGGGAGAGGCTCTGTAGACATGACAGGGACCTGATGGGATAAAAAGACATGGTGCCCCACTGGAATGACGTGAAGATATCCATATTCCACGCTAAGCATTCGGTTGTCAGGCCTGGTAATGAGTCTGGGCTGCCACTCAAACATGAATCTTTAGATATGTTTGGGTAGTGCTATTGTGCGTGAGAGAGAGACAGTGTGTGCGTACTGGCGTTTGTGGAAACTGACAGCAAAATGCCACGTTAGAGCAGTTTGGAACTGCAGGGAGAATGTCTTGATGTTCTGTGCTGGCCTTGCTCCGTCATGCCATTAAATCAAGCCATAGTCAAGGGGACTTTTCCTTCAAATTAAAATAAAAATAAAAAACGCGTAAACTAGATAGATACTGTATATGCTATAGAGCCTTCAGAACATCAACCTTGTTGCCTACATGTGTGCTCCAGGGCTAAAGGTGCTAAAGATTTATGTCTGAATATCAATAAAAGTCACTCCCTTTTAGTGTTACATACAAGTGGAAGCGTCTTGACACACCGTTATATAAACTCTCCAACATGATCTATGTCAAAGACATGAGAGGACATGGCACACGGCCGTCCCCTTCCCTGTGGCCACAACGTAGTGCACCGGCAGGGGGAGAGGGGGGAGGGTCGGCCCCACTGGTTCAAAGGTCAGACAGCGTACTAAACTGTGTGACGGGTGAATCTAATGATTATTATTACCCAGCTGGACAGCTCTGGATAGCACTATGATCCATGTAACCTTTGACCCCCCACCCCCGGTGCCACGACAGCTTGGCTCTCTCCATCTACTCTGATCAAAGCAGACAAACGGGAGAAGCCACCTCACAAGTTTGAGAGGTGGGGGACACTTTAGAGGCCCCTGGTCTCGCGTCACACAGCTGACAGAGACGCTGATCCGCCCAGGCCAAGGAGCGTTGCCGGGCCGACGCGCCGCGTTCCAGAGGAGTGGGGGGGGAGCGCCGAGTTGTTGTACGGGCGGGCACAGCTGTAGCATGTTGGCATACGCTGTGTTTCCGCTCTGGGTGACCCTCCCCAAGTGCATGCCGTGAGGTAAACGATGCAGCTGTGGTAAACCTTTGTCAACTACCGCGCTCGCTCTCAATCACGCACACACACGCACACACACACACACACACTCAGGCAAACGAATGCACAAACACACGTGCGCTGTTGCTCTCTAGAGAGGTACATCTCCGTCTGCGGATTCGTAGAAAAACAAACTGCCATCCAACGGCACCATATGTCCCTCTTCTAAAGGAACAGATTTTTGGGGTTCACACTAATACTACAAACAGAGTGCCTTGATTTGTCTGGTTAAGTGGCAAAATGTTGCAATAATTCCTCAGCATCATTTTGACGTTTGGGTTGTTTTGTAGCTGGTTTGTGTCCTCGCCGTTGGTGTGGTTCGGACTGCACGGGCTGTATGAATATGCAACACCCCACATCGTCAGAGTCCTACCAGCCCTTTGGGTATGATTCCTCTCTATCTAACGGAATAGAACCATCCCTGTAGAAATATATCCATGGTGCGCCGTACAGCCGCCTTGCTGGTTCAGAGCTGTAACATAGCCTACATACTGGCTTTCATCTGACATGAACAATTCAAACCCATGGCTTAGATCATCACCACACCAACGGCAGGCGAATAATACATTCTCTTTGCTTAGCTTCATAACGCCCATCCGTTTCTCTCTTTGTTCTCTCTCTCTCTCTCTCTCTCTCTCTCTCTCTCTCTCTGCCGATGTAACGGAGCGATGGAAATAAATGATCAGCCCATGTGCTAGGGAAAAGGAGAACAGCCCAAACAAATGTTGAAATAATGGAGTCAGACTAAACTAACATATACCCCCCCCCCCCCTCCTTCTCATCCACGTCCTCTCCTCCATCGCCTCCATCTTCTTTCTCTGACCTCACTCGGCTCCGCTCCTCCCTCTGTTCTGCTGAACCTCTCTCGGGCCAGCTCCCCAAGCGAGACCGGAAGCCCCCTTAATAGATACCCGCTAACTCAAAGTCCTTCTCAAGTTCAGCCAAGACAACACGGCTCATGCTGTATTTCCTCTTGGTATTAAAAACAAGTGGGATGAGCAGAAGGGATTGTCTGGCTTCTCTTATCCGACTTCTGAGTGCCTTCATCTCTGCTCACCGCCCCCTCCCTCCTTCCCTTCTCTGCCTCTCTCCCTCTCTTTTATTTCCCCCTCTGCCTCCTGTCTTCCCCTCTCTCCCACTCGTGATCGTCAAGGCGATAAGACTGCGTGATGAAGGGGAGAAACGTATGCTTCTGGGGGGATAATGACACGTGCCCCTCCCTCCCTCCCTCCCTCGTCCTCCTCCCTGAAAAAAATCCCCCGATACTGTTCTCAGATCAGCTAGCTTGTTAAACACAGGTCTGCTCTCTACAGCATGAGAGACACTGGCAGGAACACAAAGCCCCCCGCTCGATTACTTCAGAGAGAACATGTGTTGTGGTGCTCGTAACACGCGCGTTGGCCGGTTTTCAACTTGGGCACTTCGTCACGTGCGTAGCAACGCACATCTGTGCGTGCCCATGGTGCTGTGTCCTTCGTCCTCCAGTGCCATCACTGTGGCTGAACTTGACCTGTTCTTTGTCTTTGTGTGAAGGAGTTTGCGACGGCGGGAGACATCTGACATCTTCCCAGTGTAGACTTCCTGTTTGGAAGGTAGGAAGGTAGGAACAAACACTGACACACATTATAAGCCACCTTGTAACCTTGTTCTGGAAGGGTGCTATATGAATAAATTGTATTATTATGTATTATTATTATTTAGTCTATATAATATATATAAAAGTATGCTGAGACAATGTAATGGCCATCTCTATAATCTACTGGCCGGCGGAGTTGTACTGACGCTCCACCAATAATAACGCCGCGCTAAATCAACATGGCCCTGGCAGGACGGTGGATCGAAGAAGGAATGTGGAGCTAATATCATCGATGGCTGCTTCATTCTCTGTCTCGAAGGGAGATAGACGCGAGAGAGAGAGAGAGAGAGAGAGAGAGAGAGAGAGAGAGAGAGAGAGAGAGAGAGAGAGACCGAGAGAGAGAGACACAAGGAAAGTGCTCAAAGTGCTCGCTCTGCCGTTCATCGCCAACACGTAGCCTTTGTGCGAAAAATAAGAGCGCTTTAGCGGTACTACTGGTGCATTTACAGTTGGTAAGTGGGGTTAAGCCCCATGCCTGCTGCAACAAAGAAGGTGAGGAACAACTCGCTGCAATAAAAGTGACCGCAGAGATCCCTCAACCATAGCGACGTCATCTTCTATGGGAATACGATGGGAAGTGATAAGAAATGGGATTAGAAGATCAAGGCGCAAAGCTGGGCAGGCCTACCATCACAACAGAGGAAATTACGGCTGGATCATACAGCAACATGCAATGCACATGACCATTTCCAAAGTCGTAATTTCCACAGGGCCAGAGTGACTATTGGTTAGCTGTCGTAAAACCATTGTGTGCAGATTTATGTAAAGCATGATGAAACATAAATGACCAACTTCAATGAACAATATTATTGACCTTGGTCATGCATTGTCTTGAAATATGTTCATTGCTCTTATTTACATGTGAATGTAGCCCAGTTTATATATACCGATATACTGCAGGTATATCTTTCAGTAGCAAACTATGGCAGCGTTGTTTTTCCATGCAATGACAACAACAGATGACACTAGAAATTGGAATGAGCATATCTGACAAGCAGATAGATGCTCTGCAGATGTGCACACTCCCTTTTCATGCACAGAAACAAACACTCAGATCCAAAGATGCACACACACACACACACACACACACACACAAACACAAACACACTCATTTCAAGTCTACCATTATGTTCTGCTTTGCATAAAACCAATAGTCTAATAGAGGGAGAGAGAACCCCTGGTGGGTAGTCATGAACGACAAAGAACCGCTCAAACTTTTAATTTCACTCCAATCACGGGCGATCACGAACGAAAAGAAACGGCAATCAATTGACGTAATGTGGCAGAAACCCGGTTCAAAAAAAAAATAAGACGTGTTGTCTGGCATTCACGTCCAGTTGAACACAATTAACGCCGGGAGAAAGAGTCGGCGTTCTCTGGCGTCCGCCGTGACAGCATCCTGTCTCCCAGCTTGCCAAAGCCGCCCAGTGGGCATGCGAAGCCTGTGCAGGGCATTGTGGGTAGAACCGCGGGCGGCGCATGCTCGGTGTCAGCGTGTCGTCTCCTCTCCTTCCCCAGGGAAAGGGAGATGTCTACGGCACAGCAGCAGACAGGAAGGAGAGAATAGGAGTGAGGGAGCAAGCGGAAGAGAGAGTGCGAGAGAAAGACAAGTGTGGTTGGAGGGGGTGGGGGTGGTTTTCTTACGACTGAGGAAGCACAGCGGAGCGCTTCATTGTCAGCCCGTCATTACCTTCTCTCTAGCCTGCAGGAGCTAAGCACTAACTCTCTGGAACACCTCACGGTCCCTGGCCAATGTGGCCATTCACCCAGGTCTGTCAGGGGCGGCGTCTTGACCTGCTCCCTGACGTGGCCTAGCCAGAGGGAGTCGTGGGGGTAATGTGTGGAGGAAAAATGTGTGGGGACGTGGGGCCACTACTTCATCTGGACAAAGGTTCCTTTCAGCTGGCCATTCAACTGCTAACTCACCTTCACTGTGCTTTCCCCCTGGGGAGGAGCGGAGATCTAGTGAAGGGTAGCGGCAGGGGGGGGGGGGGTCAGACCGTGAGTGATTAGCTTAATGAAAGTGCTGAGGAGGAGGAGGAGGAGATGACGAGGAAGCAGAGGTGAGGCCGCTGACCAATGGTTTCGTCAGCTTGGAGTGGGTCGAATCAGAGGCGCAGGTCTCTGATTGGCCAAGGGGAGGATGAATGCCAAGAAAGACGTTCAACAAATAACACATTCCTTTACAAAGAGCGTAAACATCATCACGAAATGTGTTTTGACATTGGAACTACTGTTAATGATGTGGCTTGTCAGGACTAGAACAAAGCCAAGATTCTTGCACATGCTGAATAATCAGAGATCCAAAACTATAGTTTATACCATAAAGGGCATAGCAAAAGAATTAATTTGGTTTGAATCCATATTAGTTTAAGAAGTAACATATGTCTGTTGATGTTCAGCTTGATGTTAACTAATGCTGGCAACAACACAAACAGCCCAGCCAAAGAGAATTATTGATTTTAAATTATTTTGTTGTCTTGTCCTTTCTTGTTATAATTTTTTCATTGCACATTTTCTATAGAACACAGGGACTACATAAACCAGTCAACGCAACAATCAGCATATTGTCAAATAATCAATTAGAAACCGTCAAAATTCAACAGCTGGAAATTGTTGTTAGCCCCTGCGTGGTTAGATTGTTCGGACCGTCAAAGACTGAGCGCAACAGCAGGAGACCGAATAACAATGCCAGGACCTGAAAAAAAAACTATAACAACATATCAATGCTTAAAGCACAGTGCATGACACATTCTGTGTAATAATGGATTGAATTTCATATAGTGCTTTTCTAGACACTCAAATCGCTTTATGGGCGGGGGGTGGGGGTGGGGTTCTCACAGTATGGTCGCCAGTGTGTAGCACCCACTGTGCTGCTACGGCACCCATTTTGCGCCAGACTTGCTCACCTCAGTTCATGACCTACTGAGAGTCACAAAGGGGCAGGAGAGGGGATTAACCAGCTCATTGGGAGGTGTAGATATATTTGTAAAAATAATAAAAATAATAAACAAGACTTAAAAAAGTACAGGCCGCTGATCAATGGGCAATGCATGATTTTGCTCATATTATTAATATTAATGGTGCTACTTTCAAAATTAAAATATATATTGGAATGAAAATCACCTTGGCACTACAGTGCAGGAATATGCAATGGCATTTACATTTCATAGGTGCCTGTCATGTTAATGTCGCTTGGAGAGAAACCAAACCCTAAAAATAAACATTAGAACAACATGAAAATGGCCTACTCATGGAACTCTTTCTTTTTAAAATGTTAGATACAAGCTGTTACTTCAGGCCTAAAAAGCACAACATCGCATTTAAATTCAGACTGTGAGACAGAGTGTGTATGATTGCCAGTGCTGTCACTCCCACTGGGGCCTTAGAGCAGTTTTGAGATTGGGCATGTCATTGGACTGGTGTTAGAGAAGCCATCATTGTGATGATATACTCCCAGGTTTTCTGTGTGGGTGCCAATTTATCTCAAGGACTGACCCCTTCAGACTGCATTTGGCTTTACCTCCCGGCTCAAGAATGCCCGCGCCGGGGGGGGGGGGGG
>JAVQIZ010120716.1:0-20735 GCA_036023535.2 Galaxias brevipinnis | reverse complement strand
ACAGACAGGGTGCCTTTGTGTGCCGTGGATCCCGCAGGGAGAGACTCTGTCATTCCGTCTGTGTGTCGGGAAGGCGGGAAGGCAGGGTGTCAGTCTGTTTGTAGTGGAACTACCTCTGTGTCGCCGGCAGCTCCACGCATCACACACACACTCTGCTCCATCTGCCACCCGGGAGCCGCACGCTGCTTCCCACTGGACTAACGGTGTTTTCGTGAGGGCTTTGCTCGCGCGCCACGGAGAGCTGATTCCCCCATGCGTCGTCGGGGGTCAGGAACGTTGTCGGACTGCCATGGGGAACCTGGGGGATTGAAATCGGGGATACCTTTTGGCGAGCGGCCAGCTGCCGGATGGAGAGGAGCCCACAGAGAGACACTTTAACAGCTGGCTTTTCTTCTCTCTGGATTCTGACTGCCTTCCCGTGAGCTCAGAGATGTGTGCGCTCCAGTAGCACCTGCATCATCGCTGGGAGGCCCGCGTGTGGGTTTGTGTACGTGTGACTGAGAGAAAGAAAGAAAGAGAGAGAGAGTGTGTGTGGGATTCCCATGTGGACGGAGGTGCCGGGGGAACTCCGTTGTCTCATGCCCGCTACCATGCACCCGTTTGGGGTGCCAGCGGGCTCCGAGTGGTGCTTCCAGAACCCAGTGGGCGTGGACTGTAGCGCCCCCGAGCCGCGTTGCATCTGGCTGGCGGTGCTCCATGGCGCCTCAGCCCCCTCGCCCTCACCCCGCACCGGGGTGCTCCGCTCTGGGCACGGCCAGCCCGGGAGGGCCCAGCAGCGCTCTCACCAGGCCTGGGTAAGAAGTGAGCCCTCAGCCCCCTGTCACTATTACGTAGCGGCCAGGGGGAAAGGTAGCACTGTGGATCACATTTACAATACCCCCCACGCACACACACACCGTTGTATTCTAATATGTGTCGTATGTTGTATATTTAGCAATTATCTTTTTTTGTGTGCATAAGGTGTGTGTTTGTGTGTGCAGGGGAAAATTGTACGTTGTTTAGGGGGGGTGAGCAGCAGTCATTGTGCTACTACAGTAGGATTTACCTCTGCTCATTTCCTCTGTGGCTATATGTGGCACATTGACTGTTTCTGCCTCAGACTGCTTCCTAATTAGTGAGTAAAGGCAGATGAAGGGCCTTGTAAATTGGCAGTCGGAGGGTGTGGAGATGTGTGTGTGTGTGTGTGTGTGTGTGTGTGTGCGTGTGCATCTGCGTGTGCGTGTATGTGTGTGTGTGTGTATATGTGTGTATGTGCATGCGCTCTCATGCACACGGGTGTCCTCCATGCCAGCAGAATTGAGGGCGCTTTTAATCCACTTGCTCAGATGTTTTGCATGTGTCCGTCTGTGCGCACACACACGTGCACATTCCGTTTTCCTGCCATCTTTGTCACCCCCGTCTCAATTGAGAGAGGCCAGCTTCAAGAATGTCGCCATGGGGCTGAGAGCGGGCCACGGTATGCACACACAGCTGGGGCAAACATGTCGTGTTTGTTTTTGTTACTACTGTTGGAAAGGAGGGAGAAATAGTTTGGCAACGCCAATGGCCTGTTACAATGGAGTCACAGTGACGAATGATGTCAACGTTAAGTTGCTCAATATGTCTGCCAATGTGCAAACATGTTGCCATGGAACGCGGACCCAACTGAGGACGTGACGACGAATCTCCTAACACCCCTATGGGCTTGTGTTACTACACCCGCTCTTTCCTATAGCCATGGGTCATGGATGTTGTAGTTCAGACTGTTCATCGGTCATGGTTAACGTACTGTGGTATTCAGTGCGTGGAGGAGGCCCTGGATGAGCAGTGGCTGGCATCCTAGTTTTTTTATTCGTTTCAGTTTTGCCTGTTCATTTGGTCTTACCTGTTTTTCTGTCTGCCTCTTAGCCTGAGGGGGATTTTATATTTCTTCAGGGCATACGGAGAGAGAGACATATTGGACTAGAAGTGTACTTTGCAAAGCTGCTCAGGTGGAAAACCCTGTTTAACTGACACATCACAACCTCATCATCTGTTGGCCTAGTTGAGGGGTTGGACAGGTTTTTGAGCATACACATGAACACACACACACACACACACACTGACAGCTCACCTGTGAAGGCAGTTATGTAAATGACAGAGATATGTTTTTAAGCTCGTATCAGGCATACTACTCTTTGTGTCGAGGGTGTCTGCACTCTGTCGTCAGTGACAGGGGATGCGTGGGGAATAACAGAGTCCTTGGACAGTGTCGGTCTGGGGGACCTCCTGACAGACGCCTGCCGTGTCCTCTGGAACGGGAGACACTGTACGAGGCTTTTAGGCTGCTGGTGTTTCCCCCGAGATGTGGCCGGCGGTGAGTCTCAAATCAGATCCAAGAGAAACTCTCGTCGTTCATTTTCACACTCTCTCTCTCTCTCTCTCTCTCTCTCTCTCCCTCTCTCTCTCTCCACCTGTCCAGCTCTGGGCCGCTCGCTGCAGGCAGTGGCCTCGTGGCTAAAAGGCTCGTCAGCCGTTTGTGACCTCTCTAAAGCTGCACTTTTCACATGGGTTGCAGCTCTCAGCTCGTTTGAAAGCGCATTGTTCTTCCAGGCCTGCCTGCGGTGGTGTTCTCTGTGTCTGACCAGCCCCAGCCCCCTCTCTGCCCCTGCTTCACCCTCTGGTGTGGCACGTTGGAAGGAGAAGGAGGTGCATACTAATACACTTTGAATGAGGGGGTGATACGACCAAAGATGAGGGTGGAGCTGCCATGAAATGATGAGCATACTATTGGGCTATCTGAAGGAAGCAGACTGGACATCTTAATCTCTCTGACTTTTTTTTGACAGCTTAATGGCCACCCCTCAGTCGGTCGAAGGATATCATGAAAAGAGAAGCTGGCAAAGGTTTCTACGGCCAGAGTTGTCAGAAACACAAGGAGACATGCGTTCCTGCCCCAGCACCCGCCAGCAGGAAGTTGTCATACAGTCTGATATATAAATGTATTATTGTAATGAGGTATAGGCTTCATATGGCACTTCAGTGTGCCTGCCTATGTTCAGTGGCTTGGTGATGAGGTCATGATCCTACGAGGGCTGTAGAACACGCCACGTTGTATGAATCAGAACCAAGGCTGAATCATGATGGTCATTAAATATTAATTGAGACTCCAATCAGACCCACTCTCATTAGATGAGGGATTGAAATGTCATGAACAGGGAGACCTTTAATACTTTTTTTATTTCATAGTAAAGGAAAGGTTTGCTCTGTCTCGAATTTGGTCGCTCAGGAACCACAGTTTACAACTCCAGATGTGTTTTTCGAGAGCTTCGTGGCACAGACTCTCTGTCTGAGTGGGTGGCTGGCTGGACGAGGCAGTGGACGTCTGTCTAGATGATGCTATTTCTTTTTTCTGTCAAAGCTACGCTGGAGAGAATCACCTGACGAGGCAGATCATCGTAATTGGATTTTTCAGGGTGTATGCCGGTGTGCGTGTGCGTGTGCGTGTGTGTGTGCGTGTGTGTGTGCGTGCGCATGTGGGGTATTTTAAACTGATAAAAAACAGCCGAGCAGCCCCATCCCACTCGTTCCACTCAGTCCGACCCAGGCGAGTGGGAAAGATGGCCGTCTCAGAAAGCCAGCCAGTCTCCATGTGTTTGGGCTAATCACAGGGTTCGGCCTTCCCAGCGCCGGGAGGGGCCATGTGTGGTTGAAACCGGCATGCTGGAGCCTGTCCTCCGCCGGGCTCAACACCCCTCCTCCTCCTCCTCTCACTCACTCACTCGTTCTCTCTTTTCTGTCTGTTGCTTTCTTATCCCTCTCTCTCCCTTCCCCTCTTTGAAGCAGTATCTGGCGGTGTGTTCCAACATGCCACAGCCCAGCCACTCTGCCTATGGAATTCACTCACATGTTGAAAAATTATTTTTCTTTTTTTTATTCCTTCTCTTCTGAGAACATTCATTAATGTTACCCTGCCCTCTTAGTGCAAATATGAAAGGGTAAAACTTTGCGTAGTAAAGTCAATAAAAGGATTACATCACCCAGTTAACTCCTACCAATATGGGGAATTACGTCCATAAAAAGAAAAGAGAGAGAGAGAGAGAGAGAGAGAGAGAGAGAGAGAGAGGATGTGTGGTTAACAACCCGTCCAGCTGGATATCTGAGCAGGAATGCGTGTGGCAACGGAGGAAAAAAAAGAGGTTGAAGAAAGGAGAGGTGGGCGAAGGAGAAGGAAAGGAAAGAGAGGAGAGGGTAACAGAGTAGTGAAGGCACCTCCATGTTGGAGAACCAGAGCTCATCCTCTCTGCAGATATTAATAGGCTCTGTGTGCGGCTGGTTATGCCTCCCCACGGCCGTACCGCACTTCCTGCCTCCAGTTTGCCACTTCCTGTTGTTGTGCTGGCGTACGGGCCGCCGAGGTCAGAGTGTGTGTGGGGGGAGAAGGGGGAGGGGGGGGTTCTACAGGAAGCCGTGTTTAGGGTGTGCATGTGGGGGTTACTGGCAGCTGTGGGCTATCCGTGTTCACCTCTGACCCACTGCTGTTCAAACCGCACAAAAACACACATGTGCACGCTCACACTCAGACACACACACACACACACACACACACACACACACAGTCTCTCTCTCACACACACACACACACACACACACACACTTAGAGGTCAACATAAGAGACCGCCTAATTCACCTGGTGCCCAGTCAAAGCAGCCCTGGTCCTTGAGGTAACATAAGTACCCCCCCGCCGCTCCCCTGCCCCTCCCCTGCCTGTTTGGTCAGATGGTTGTGGGAGAGTGACAGATGTGTGCCATTGGAGCAGCACGGGGTTGATAGTTCTCACGTGTGCCTGTCAGGTGAGCACGGCCGTTTACTCCGACTCCCAAATGAGAGCGGCCGTTTGGCCTGGGAGATCTCTTTGCTTCCAAAACACCCTCTGGCCCTTTCACTCCCGTCCACCGGGACGCGACCACGGTCATGGCTGATGGGTTGCATGCGTCCATAATTGGGGTGAGCGCCATTAGTAACATTCCGCCACGTTCCTCCCAGGTTGGCCCCTCTTGGTGCACCCTTCTCCGTCTGGACAGGGGCCCTTCCTAACAGTGATCCCCCCACCCCCCTCCTCCAGAGACTTTATGGTCTATTGTTGTGGTGGAGGCAGGGAGAGGATCGTGAAGGGATAACCTGGCCCCTCCCTCTGTATTGTCAGGGGTCTGCTAGCTCCATCTGCGACCGAAATAAGACATTCCAACCTGGGGGGAAGCAGTTAATATACGCCTTGTCCTTAACAGTCTGTACTCTATGTATAGATATATATATAGATTGAACTTTCCTCCAGAAAGATGTTAGGAGTGGGACCGTGTCCAGGGACCCATGGAAGCCATGCAGCTGGAGAACCGCTCAGAACTGTTGTTGTTTACCTTCGCCGCCGTGCACGCCCGTGTTTACAGCCGTGACCTAACCCGTGTCCTCCTCTCTGTGTGTGTGTGTGTCCACAGGCTAAAGGGCGGAGAGATGGGCTCTCCTCGGCCAGCGACAACCCCCGGCCGGCGGGGCCGGGGGGCCAGGGGGTCAGCGTGGGCTGGCAGGGCCCCCGCACGCTGCTCCTACAGAAGAACGCGCAGGGCTTCGGCTTCACGCTGCGCCACTTCATCGTCTACCCGCCGGAGTCGGCCCTGCACACCAGCCTCAAGGTGAGACCCCCCCCCCTCACCCCCCAACACACACAAACACACACACACACGTACACATACACACTCACACATCGCCCGCCACCAGCCTATCGCACGCCAGCGCCAATCGGAGCAGGGAGCTGGGAGCTAATCCGGCCTCAGAGACTTCAAGCCTATCATAGAAGGGCAGAGGGTGACCGGGCTTGAGCCGGTTAGAGTATAGACACAGTGTTAAAAAGAGGGAGCCGATCTGCCTAACCGAGCGCGGCCAATTAGAGACAATGGGCTCGCCGGGCCAGCTCAATTAGAAGGCTGTTAAGAAGGGAACGGAGATTAGGGCCATGAACAGGACCAGGGACCCATGAGGACACGGCGGTATTCCTTAGTGGAAAACAACGGGAAGGCTGGGAATGTCACGTCAAGGAGGGAGATGGAGCTGAGCTTAGGTGACGCACCATTAAGGGGGAAGAGAGAGAGAGAGCTGCGCTACGCTGGTTACATTAGTTGGCATTCCTAAAAGTCAATGGAGAAAGAATGTTTATATATTTTTTGTTCTGCTATCAGAGTCACCCTTGAGCGCCGTTCCAAGATCAACATGGATTAGTGGCGTCCACGGTGTGGTGGAGTCCCATCTGCTCCAGTGCATAGTTCCGCTCCTCAAGCGGTGCACACCTTTATGGTTCCACTATAGGAGCCCAGATCAGTGGGTGATTATTCCGCTCTTTGAGGTTGGGGGACAAATAGCTCCATGTGTTAAATGGAGAGGCTGGGGTTCAGGAGGGTCACCCAGCTGAAACAAGGAGCCTACTATCATAACCCCCCCCCCCCCTTACCAACGCTGACCCACCCCAGCTCAACAGCTGCAGAGAGGAGGACACTGGGGCTCAATGGGCTCTATTGTCCAGGCCTGGTACCACCCGCCTTCTGCCTGCCTGGCCGTACCAGGACAGCCCTGGACAATGAGCCCACCCCTGGATCCAGCCAGCGCCTGGGCCCTTTTTGGTCGTTTGACAAAGCCTGAGTGAGACAAAGACGACGTACAGTGTCTGTCAGCAAGACTGCTCGTGGTCTCGCTCTGCTTGTTCTGTCCCCTAATAACTCCCACTGTTAGTGCGAGCTGACTTCAGGGCACCTGAGGCGAACGTACAGTCCCCACAGTGGCTGGACAGAGCTGGTCCGTTGGGGAGCATCCCTGGCTCTGTCCTGGGGCTGCAGCCCTCCTTTCTCTAACATTAAACCCCCCAGCATTGTCTCTGGAGCCAGGAATGAGCTCACTCAGCGCCGACTAAAGCCAGGCAGCAGCCAGCCTACCCTGCCCCGCAAAAACTGTCCACTCAGCTCACTGTGCCCGTGTGTGTGTGTGTGTGTGTGTGTGTGTGCGTGCGTGCGTGCGTGCGTGCGTGCGTGCGTGTGTGTATGTGCATGTGTGTGTGTGTGATCCTGCGATCCGATTGTCTTTACCTATCAACAAACTCCTATGAGCTCACTGCTGCCATCCTCTGCCTGACCTGTGCCGCTGCAGCTGGTGTCCGCCCATGACATCATCACATTGCAGACAGTCGAAACCGAAAGGCATTTTCTGCGTGTTTACCGTTCACCCAAACACTGTCACGTCCTAAAGCAAACAGGTCCGCCCACAAGGCCTGCTTTGGGACAAAAGGCTGGTCCCTGGCGCGCCAACAGGCTGGTTCAACCCTCTGCATGCTTAGAATGTCATTGAATACCACAGGTTGCTGTGACAGACAGCAGCAGCAGCTATTAAGTAGAGGTTGAGCTGGGGAGCTTGTCGTGCACCAGTGTACAGCCACGCACACACTCTGCACCTGGACACCAGGACTGACGTTTTCTTTTCCCTTGTCTCTGCAGGACGAGGAGAATGGGAATGGAAAGGGTAAGTGAAGACCCCCCCCCCCCAGCCAAAACACACTCACACTCACACTCAACAGTCAACACAGCCAGAGGCTTCACCATGACGTCACTGGCTAGGCTCTGTGTGCGCCGCTCCGTTCTCCCCCTGCAGGCCACTACTCGACGCTGCGCCACAGAAATCTAACACTTACACTCACAAAAATAATCCTGGGAAGGACGCAGAGGAGCTTTATTTACTACAGCCGTGTCTATGTCACGCACTCCAGTAGTTCATTTTATTAATGATCATAGTGGCTGTGCAATACATAGAATACAAATACAAATGCAAATCCCACATTTTTATATATATATATATTTGTGTATGTGGGTATATATTCCATGTATTTCTGTTTAGGCTACCAGAAAGATCGACTGGAGCCCATGGACACCATATTTGTCAAGAACGTGAGAGAAAGAGGCCCCGCCCATGAGGCCGGTTTGTGTACAGGTGAGTGAAGAGAGAACGTGCGTGTGAACGACAGAAGGAGAGAGTCTGATCAGGAACTGCACAGGCTGATTTGCAATGGAAATGTCTGGAGTGGAACAGCGGTCACGTGGTGATGCAGACACGATCACAGAGACTGAAGCGGAGCGAGGGTGCGGGGCGGGGCGGGGCGGAGGTCGGGGCGGGGGGCAGAATCCTCTGGTTTTCTTTTCCCCCCAGAGGCGCTTTTCAATGATTCAGCAAAGATACAACAGGCACGCCATTTGTCTCGATCCTTGTGTGTCGGTGTCATACTTTCACTCTCCGCCTCTCTTTCAGTCTCTTACACAGCGACCTTGTCTTTAGATATTACTGCTCTCATCAGAAGGTTTGGGTCTACTCTGGGTGTTCTCTAATGTTCACTTTAATGCAATCCATGTCATGCTCCCCACCGTCCATCTCTTTGAACGTGAGGGAGTTACACAAGGGGAATGTTGTTTTCAACTGCCGTCTAAGCTGGGCAACATCTACCCCTTGTAGCCATGCCAAACGAAATCAGTACTCCTTAAAATGAAACCGTTATTTAGCCAGGAGAATTCACATTGAGATTACGAACCCTCTTTTTCAAGCGAGGCCTGGAAAGTAAATTAACATAAACATACTATTCCATCCAGAACAGCATATTCCACTACTCACTCATACACACACAATCAGCTACCACATGTGTTATTCCATTACACATGTCCCTATGAAAACATGTATTCCTACAACTTACAGCCTCAAACTATTCCCTGCCCCCCTTCCTTGTCCCAGACCAGTGCACTCCCAGCAGGAAGTGGGGTGTCTGGGGTCTCCCTGACCTTGCCTAGCCTGGCATGGCCTGGCCTGGCTCCCCAGGATATCCCTCCGCTGCAGGCGGCTCTGTCTGCCGGCTGGGGGTCACTGGGGTCAACCAGAGGCGGGTTCCACTGAACCCAAGTGTATGAGGTCTAACTGTGTGTGTGTGTGTGTGTGTGTGTGTGTGTGTGTGTGTGTGTGTGTGTGTGTGTGTTTTTTGCAGGGGACCGGCTGGTGAAAGTGAACGGGGAGAGTGTTTTGGGGAAGACGTATTCCCAGGTGATCGCCCTCATCCAGAACAGGTACGAACCCAATGCGCTTGTGTCTGTGACTTGGTGATCTGTCTGAACCGCCGATACGTCCTGAGCATGTGGTGCTTGGTTTGACCCTGCATGTTAGCTGCAGGTGTTACCTAAATGTAGGAGTAGACCATCCACAGTTGTACTAGTTCCCCTGCTTCTCAGTAGAACCCAGCCTGTAGCAGGGCATCGCACGCTGTGCATCCTCCTAGGACTGCTCTCCACAGAGTTGGCTGTCGAGGCATGTTCATCCGATCCCAAAAACTAACACACAATGTTTCCCCTTCAAACTGGGGAAGAGGGTCCTTCAATTTAGGAGATGAAACGGTGGAATGCGTCATTTTGTTTTCTGTTCCTCTCTCTCTCTCTCTCTCTCTCTCTCTTTCTCTCTCTCTCTCTCTCTCTCTCTCTCTCTCTCTCTCTCCCCCCCCCCCCACAGTGAAAGTGTGCTGGAGCTTTCCATAATGCCAAAGGATGAAGATGTGCTGCAGCTGGTAAGTGTGAGTATGAGATTTTCTGCACACCTTTTCCCTGAAGCACAAACTCGCA
This sequence comes from Galaxias brevipinnis, assembly GCA_036023535.2. Lineage (NCBI taxonomy): Eukaryota > Metazoa > Chordata > Actinopteri > Galaxiiformes > Galaxiidae > Galaxias > Galaxias brevipinnis. Next base: position 11,091 of record JAVQIZ010120716.1, on the reverse strand, counting down.
CACAAAAACACACGTGTGAACTCGCGTGCACAAACTAAATACAAAACACACACACACACACACACACAAACACGCACTCCCGGCTCGCGTACACACCCTAAAAACACACACACACACTCACACTCTTATACACACTGATACACACACACACTCGAGCACACACGCACAGCTCCAGAGTTACAGGACTGCAGTGGGAACTGTTTATGCCAGTACATTCCTCTTGAGAGTTGGATTCTCGCTCTCATTCTCTTAGAAGGCAATGGAGAAACTCGGCAGAATGGCAGGGCAGTGACTCAGACACTCTCTAAGTCTGCGTTCAGATCACAACACGGCCATTATCAGGACTGTTGAAGCATAAGTTAAAAAGCAGCTCCATGCTTACACCCACACACACACACACACACACACAGACAAACACACACGCACACACACACACACACACACACACACAGACAAACACGCACGTACACATTTTTGACAGTCCACAAATTACTCCATAGCTGCCTCACATGATCAGACATGCATAGCCAGCCACTGCCTCTGCCCGGAGCACACGGGGGCAGACCTGGTAATGCAGAGCCCCTGACCGGCGGGCACTGGCTGCTGGGCTTTTCTCTCCCAGACCACTACCATGTCCATGTCCACCACCACCACCCACCAGACACTTGCTTGGATCCCATTCCAAATACATAGCCATCCTTCAGCCCCTTGTAATCCCTCCTATCCTACCCCCCACGCCCCCACCCCCTCCACGGTCCTCTCACTCCACCGCTCACTGCCTGTGTCTGCTGCATTCCTAGCATGACGTCACGAGCGCCCCGCCTCCCACCGGGCGGAGGAAGGCAGAGGGAGCAGAGAACGGCAGTTTGGAAGGGTTGGGCTGGTCTCAGAACAGCACGGCGAGCGCAGGAGAGAGCAACAAGACGAAAGAGCGACACAGTCCAACGAGAAAAAGAAAAACAGAGGGCAGACATAAGAGCCTAAAAAAGATCCCAGGGGAAAGAGTGAGAGGAGTGGAGAAAAAGGAAAAGAGGGAGAGAGACACGGTGGGAAGAGTGGTGAGTCTCCGTGTGGGAGCTGGAGCCTGGAGGAGTCCTCTCTCCTCCTCCCAATGTGGGTCTGCCGGGGTCGCTGCGGGAAGCTCCCCATGGCTGGAGGCGACCCGTAGAGCTTTGAGCTACAGTCTAGAGCTTTGTGGAGACTTTGACATTCTGCGCTCCTCCAAACAGTCAGTTGGTTGTACTCTTTGTGGATGTCGTAAAGTTAGTTTTCATTTGATTTACTGGGCTGTTTGCTGCTTTGGCAACAGTGGGGGTTGGCTATACAGCGCTTTAGATTCTAATGTTCAAGTATTAGATCGATCAGTTTGGCAGTTCTTACAATATATTTTGTCATAGTTTGAAACAGCCTTATTCTTGGCTCTACTAAGTGTAGGACATTGCTGGTGCCCTTAGCCAGCTCGCTGCGTTCTGTGGCTGTGTGTGTGCTGTGAGTCCCTCAGATAGACTGTAGCAGAGGACTGAACAGAGGGAGGCCACTGGGAACGGGAGCCTGTGTGTTTAGCTGAGTAACTGACAGCGGGGCAGTCCTTTTTCCCTTACCTTCAAACTCCAGACAGTGTTTGATGGAATGTAAACGGTTCTCCGATAACTAGCCCTTCTTTGTGGTCCTACCCACACCCTGCCTCCCGTTGGCCACTGTCTAACATGTCCTGCCTTCTGTCCCTCTCTCCCAGGCGTACTCCCAGGATGCCTACCTAAGGGGTAACGACCCATACGCAGGGGGAGCCCAAAACCTTCCGGTGCCACCACCCCTCTGCTATCCCCGGGCCAAGTCTCAGGCGCCTGGCGGGGGGTCTCCACTGGCCCCCATGGGCCAGAACCAGCTGGATAACTGGAGCCGCTGGGCGGGCTCCACCAGCCCCTCCTCCCCGCTGGACAACCGCTCGGCCCTGGGCAGCCCGGCCAGCTGGCAGGAGGGCACCCGGGAACCAGGGGGAGTGGGCCACAGCAGCCCGGCCCACCGCACAGAGGAGATCCAGTACGGTATGACCGGGCAGCAGCCGCAGGGCCAGAGCCGGGGCCGCTCCTACTCTTCTTCCTCCTCCGCGGGGCCCCTCTCCAGCCCGCTCCACGTCCACTACGTCAACCACAACACCGCCAGCGCCTCCCAAGTCCAGCCTCGCAAGAACAGCCAGGCCTGGGCCTGCCCGCCGCAGCCCCAGTACTCGCAGCCCAGCCCCAGCCACAGCCGCAGCGAGCGCTGCCAGCAGGCCCTGTCGGCCTGGTACTACAACCAGGTGCCCGAGCGCTCCAGACACAGCATGCACCCGCGCCACCGCAGCTACTCCCAGGACCGGCTAGGGGAGACGGGCTCCGGGCGCCGCCACCACCAGCAGCAGCAACAGCAGCAGCGGACAGGTGGCTGGCCCCACAGCGCCTCCCAGGACACCCTGATGTTACTGCAGCAGTCAGGGCCCGGCCCCCATGGGGACCCTTACTGGACCTACGGGGACTGGGAGGGGGGCCACGGCCACCCCGCCTCGCCCTCCGCCTATGGGCGGGCCTGCTCCGAAACCGTGCTGGTCCGGTATGACAGCTACGGCCGCTCGCTGGAGATGCTGGACCGGCAGACGGCAGGGCTGATGTCGCCCCGCTTTGAGAGGCCCGCCTTCTTTCAGCAGGCCCCGCCCCCCCCACCCAGGACTGACTACCAGATGCAGGGGAACCAGTACGGCGCCTCCTCCAAGGGTCCCGCCGCCTCCCGACACCCCCAGCCCCACCACAAACACCCGCCCCACCCCCACACGCCAGCCCACTCACAGCCCCAGCCCAAGCAGGCCGCCCCCCAGAGCAGGCGGCTGCTGTCGGGGCAGAGTATGGACGATCAGCCGGTGGGCTACCGCAGCTACAGCCCCTCCTTCTACCGCAAGACGGGACGCATCCTCCAGCAGGCCCACTCCTTCAGGGACCCCTCCTACTCTGGCCCACACCTCAACTGGGCGCCGACCCCAAAGACCAGCCCCCCCGAGGGAGCCCCAGCACCCTCAGCCCTGACGGCCAGCTCCGCCTCCCAGCTGGCCTCCACCACCCCTGAGCCCCAGGACCGAGCCTACAGGCCCACCAACCACGAGAGGGGGGCAGTGGAGGGACAGCCCGAGGTGCCGGCCCAGACCCAGGAGGTGAAGCTGAGACAGAAACCCCCCATGGGGCGGCGGAACGCCCACGGCCTGCGCCACCCCCACTACGCTCTGCCCGTGGATGGTCTAGAAACCCCGGGCTTCTCCCTGGAACCCAAAGACTCGGCCCCGCCTCCCCAAGCCACAGGGGAGGGCGCCGCGCGGCGGACCAACGGCAACTTGCCTCCCCTTCCCATAGAGGACGACTCGCTGGCCTCCATACCCTTCATAGGTACGGTGAAACGACCCTCGGTCTCCTCCTCTTCATCTTCCTCCTAAGTAACCTGCTGTTTCCTTTTGTTCCCTCTAACCACTAACGTCGTTTTGAAACGGAACCCCCGTCAGGCCGTTGGGAACTGGCTGAGGATAGGAATCGTAATTATCCTTTCAGACAACGTTTGTGAAGGAAGACCACGTCTCAGACTTGCCTAGAGAGAGAGTCTAACCTGCCTGTGTTTGTATGCTGCCCTTCACTTCCCCTGTCTGTCTGGGCAGCCTCCAGGCTTACCTCATAGTTTCCAGTCATCAAGTGTGTTTGTCTGCTGGTGTGTTTGTGTTGGGTAATACTGGCACTTCCCACAGTCGGGCAGACAGTGTTTGTGGGGTTGGAATTTTATTAAATTCCCTAATGCCTCCTGCTCTTCCCGCTCTTTGACGTGTCTCTAAGGTAGATCACTTTGCCTGCCACAGAGGAAATTAGCAGTGCTGTAGTCATGGCTTCCGGTGTGTTTGTTTGTCTGTGTAAGTGTGTGTGTGTGTGTGTGTGTGTATTTGTGCACATGTCCTCTCGAGTCTCTCGACAGGGTCGTTCATTTTGGGAGCAGCCTGTCCGTCTCACGTGGGCAAATTCCATGTCTATTCCCGTCCATCAAGGGATTACGTTAGAAATAGATTTAATAGAAACAACTAATAACTGACAACATGCTCCAGCTTTAACCCTGGTCTTTGACACAGCATGTATGCACTCTATGTGCCGTGCGTGTCGCTCCGCCCCCTGCAGTCAGCTCTAGCGTGATGGGAAACGTGGGACTTGGGTACAGTACGCGGTGCTACGTGTTTGTAAGGCGGGGAGCATTTTGTGGTCATGTTCCAGCTTGTCCTGTGTGTTGTGGCGCTCGTAGAACAGGGGCTCCTCAGCCTTCTCCAGTGACTCCACAGTCAGCTGTAGAGCAGTCAGACCGCAGCATGCAAAACGAGTCTGCGTACATCCCCGTCTCAGGGCAGGCAAAAACCACCAACGGGCGGCGACGCGCGCGTCAGATTCAAATCACCTCTCCCTGAAACGTCAACCTTGTTTTTCCACTGATTGTGACTGATGTTCTTTTAGAGATGAAAGCCAAGCAAAGCAGGCGAATGAAAAAAACAAATTCTGATGAAGTGAGCGAGAGATCCCCGTGAAGAGATAGAGGGGAGTCAAGAAGCAGGAAGTGGAGCACATTCTTTCCTGGGCGGGAGCTCAGAGCAGCAGAATTAACCGAAACCAGAAAGTCAAAGCGGCAGGCTGGGGCATGTTTGGGGACCAAAGACTGAAACTACGGCTGGCTTCCCTGCATACAGGAGAGGCCTCTTCTCCTGACTGATCTGCCTGACAGACACGCTGATAGGATCTAAGCTGTTTGGGAGCAGGGTTTAATAGGTAGCTGTACTTCTGCTGGCCATGAAGCACGAGGTGGGTGCTGGAACACGCAGGCTGGCTTAACGTGTAATGTGTGGCCTGAGGTGTCTGGCCCGGCGTTAGAGATGAAGCCCTTAGATCGTTTCTAGAGGTTACTGTAGGTCCAGTCAGGGTTCCTGAGAAAACCCGGTGCAGGTGATCCACCATGATGGGGAGGGTAAGGCCTGGAATAGAAAAGTTTCCCCCGGAGGGTAGCGTTGGGCTAGAGGACGTCCCAGTGGCTCCCTGCTTCTCAACACTCTCCCCACCGGCCCCAGGCACCCTACTCTGTTCCTCCTGCTCCTCAATGCTGCCATTGTGCACCACTGGGCCACAGCTAAGGGGCTCTACTCCACTTCCCCGCTCTCCCAAGCAGGACCCTCCAGACAGAAGGCCCATATAGTCAGCACGACTTTGGCCTTAGCCTACTGTCTCCCCCTCCCCCCTCTCTATCTTCCTACCTCGTTCCCATTTTGCTCTTGCTGTCCGCGGTGGTCATAGGAATTGTCGGAGGTCATTGTCCGTTGCAGCCTACAGAATAGGAAGTGAGTCAAAGTGGCGCTGTAGCGTAGCTCCCTTCCCTCTCCGTTCCCTCCGTGCAGGCATGGCCAGTCTGTAGCCGTGAGCGCCCGCTCTGGGCTCCTCTGCCTCTGTTAATGATGGCCTTTGTTAAAACCACAGCGCGGCTATTTTTGGGCTCCGCTGTAAACAGGCCGATTCCACATCCCAGATTGGGAATGTTTCCGCCTCTCGCCCCGCTTCTGCTCCTTCTGCCGAGCTTAGCGTGCAGAAGGGACTTAATCTGTTGGAAAGAGGAGGGTGGGGGAACGGGAGGACAGACGGAGAAAGCACACAAAGGGGAGAAGGAGCCAGAGGAGGCAGGCAACGGAGAGGAATCGTAGTGGTGAGGAATGATCTGTGGACGGGATGCGTGGGCAAAGAGGTAAGGACAGCGGAGGGGCGAATACTGAGACTCACAGTCCCATTTCAACAAAGAATTAATGAAACAAACAGTGCAATAGAACAAGAGAGTCAACAGCGCATGCAGTGAGTGTTTCTAACAGGTTCACTGTTTGGGCGTGGAGGTGGCTGACTGAGTGGGCCGGCCTGGACCCCTGGGGTCTGGTCGCTCCTCAGAGAATGAAGTGCTGCTCTGCCCTCTGTTGTCTGGCAACCGGGCAGGCTGGGGCCAGCAACCCACTGGTTTAGAATGTCACCAGTAAGTCCCGCGACTCTATGCAAATATGGGCTGGGCTCTAATGCTCTGACACTCATGCTCTGTAAATCAGGAAGTGTGGTTTCACATCCCACTCCCTCATTTGAAATGGAGGACTTATTAAAAAAAGTCCTTTTGATGAGTTATGACTTATTAATGCAACCTTTTGCAACCCTTAGCGTATTGCCTTTAAATGTTCACGGGGTCACTTCGTTGACAAGACAATAGTCATCTTTTTTCGAATGAACACACAGTATATAGGCAGAAAAGGAACCAGAGGTTCCTGCAGTTACACAAAAACTCGACGTACACTCCCTCGTTGCCCTTACTGTCCTATGTACATTACCTAAAGAACTGAAACCTATGATCGAAACTGACCTCTATTTGTTTCTACTTGAAGAAGCCTTAGTATGGAGACAGGAGTCAGAGGTAGGTCATTTAGACAGCTCGTAGTCTGGCTTAAATGCAACTTATTTGTTTTATTGTTTACGGTCACTTCCCAGCTGTAGATACCATACAACGTCTCTGTTTGTGTCTTGCGCGAGCCCGGAGCTCTGCATCTGTCTCTTCCTCCTTGGCATTGTAAATAACAGGCTTTTTACTCCTACCGTCTCACTGGGAGCTGCAGTTGCATGCGGTATGGCTGTGTGCGAGCAGGGAGACAGATAGTATAGAAATGTGCAGCGTGTGTTAAATGGAAGCATGGGTTCCTCTGGTCTGCCCTTCACCAGCCAGGGCCTCTGTCTGTGATTGTACCGCAGTGGTCCCTCACCCACTCCCTTTTAACTCCTGATCTAACTCTTACTGGTTCCTCTGCCCTTTCTAATAACTTCCCTTCCAACCCTTCTAAACCCTTCTCCGATCTCCCCTTTACTAACTCCTCCCTTACCCCCCCCCCCCCTCCGTCCCTCCCTCCCTCCTTCCCGCAGATGAGCCGACGAGCCCCAGTGCCGACCTGTGCGCGCGCCACGTGCCCGCGTCCTCCGTGGTGTCCAGCGGCATGAGCTCAGCGCCCGCCATCGTCACCAGCCCCGCCTCCCCCACCTTCACCTTTCCCCTCACCAGGCTCTTCTCACACGACTGCAGTGAGTGACCCCCCCCCGACCCCGGCCCCCCCAAGGGCCCAGGCCGAGACAGATATACCCTTGACTCTCTGCATGCAGCCCTGCCAGAGAAACGCCCCAAGCCTCCCTGTTTTACAGCGACGGGGGCTGACGTGTGCATGGGAGTACGCAAACTCCTTCGTTTCCATTCGTTTCGAATTGGTTTTTGCTGCAAATAGTTCACGATTTATTTCCATTAGACATTTTGTATGTCTTTTGATTGATGTTTGCATGTGTGTTTTTGCCAAAGAAACGAATGTATGAATGACTTATAGCTAGTTGTGCTCGCCTCCCTAAAAGTAGGGTGTATCACATTCAACGTCACCTCTTTGACTAGTGCATGATGCCCAGAGGACTACGCCCAGACCACAATCAGCCCAGTCTGCCTGTGCATACATAGACTGACACTGCATGACAGTTTGTCCTTAGAAAGACTGTGAACTGTAAGACAGCTCATGCTTAGACACAGTGTTTGAGCCTGCATGACACAGGTAGTCCATAGACCAACCACATAGGCCTGCATGCCAGTAGGGAGTGAAGTGAGCTGAGGTGAGGTAACCGGACCCACCCAGTCAGTCTCCATCGCTCCACCCTCCATCCTGGCCACCTCACCTCACCTCACCTCCATCTTTTCATCCATTCCTCCCTCACTCCCCGTATCTGAACTCCACACGCACCATACTCATCGGTGACTCGCATTACATCGACATTCTTTTTCTCTCTTTTTCTCTCTCTCTTTTTCGCTCTCTTTCCCTCTCTTTCTTTCTCACTGTCATCCTCTCTGTCACTCGGCCATTCTCTCACTGAGCAGGCAGTATTAAATCCAGTCGCCGTTCCTCCTATCTTCTAGCCATCACCTCGGAGCGCTCCAAGTCATGCGATGAGGGACTGAACACCTTCAGAGAGGAGGGACGCATCTTCTCGTGAGTTTGCTGGGACAGACACCCACTGGCTATTCATAGACGGTTAGCCCATATCTAGGCCGTCATCTTTAAAAAAAATATCCTAATTGGCTCGTTTGTCCGAATGCTCCACAGGAGGCTGCCAAAGAGGGTCAAGAGTTTCTTCGGAGACGGAGTGAGTTTGAGCTCTTTAGCAGTGTTAGGTTCTGCATGGTAAACCATGACATTCCAGCCTCAGCTTGATTTACAATGTAAAGACTTAACTGTCACCCCTGTTTACGTGTTCCAGTCTCTGGACAACATCGGGGGAGCCGAGGAGATGCGCTCCAAGCGTCACTCCACGTCGGAGCTCGGCAGCATCAACTACAGCGACGTCCGCCGCGAAGGATGGCTGCACTACAAACAGATCCTCACGGAGAAGGGCAAGGTGGGTGGGGGGAAGGGGTGGGCAGATTTGAACAGCGAACCACACAGTATCATTCTTGTCTTTTTTAATTAAAATTTAATCTGTCGTGTAATCTCTATTCCTCTGTTTTTATTCGATACTTCAGAAGGTGGGCAGCGGCATGCGGCCGTGGAAACGGGTCTTTTCCGTGCTGCGCTCCCACTCGCTGTTCCTCTACAAGGACAAGCGGGAGGCGGTCCTGCGCGGCGCCACGCTGGTGGCGGGCGCCGAGGACGAGCAGCCCATCAGCATCCGGGGCTGCCTGGTGGACATCGCCTACAGCGAGACCAAGCGCAAGCACGCACTGCGGCTCACCACGCAGGACTTCTGTGAATACCTGCTGCAGGCGGAGGACCGCGAGGACATGCTGAACTGGATCAAAGTCATCCGGGAGAACAGCAAGACGGACAACGAGGTCAGAGATGCGCGCACCCCCCCTCCCCCCGTTCACTGCAGCTGCTCTGTTGTGGACGGAAGGGAAATAAAAGTGACGTGGTTTGATTTCAGTCGGACTGATCTTGTGTTGCGCGTTTGTTTCAGGAGTTTGGTTTCTCCCGGCAGGCTCTGATCAGTAAGAGGCTGAATGACTACAGGAAGCAGGGGTAAGAGGATCGCTCCCTGCACTCTGCGTTCTACAAGGAGGCTTCACTCATTGTGTGGCTGTTCGTCTGAATGTGTCTCTCTGTCTCCCCCTGCAGTCCAACAGGCAACAAGCCTGACTCCTCTCCCAAGGTGCCCCGAATGAAGCCTCCCTTCCTGCTGGCCAAGACGGACAATGCTGCCGGGGCGCCCCGCTCCCCCAAACCCGAGGGCAAAGGTCAGAGTCAGCAAAAATGGGACCGTGAAAGCCGCTGTAGCACTGTAACATTTCATTTATCAGGGGTGGGCTGTTTTCTGTACTGACTCTGTGTCCCCTGGCTTACCCTCAGAGGAGAGCAGCCCCCCAAAGTCCCCATGGGGCATCAGCATAATGAAGAAGTCCAAGAAGGCGGGGCCAAAGGCCTTCGGGGTGCGGTTAGAGGACTGTCAATTAGGGACCAACAACAAGGTGAGTCTCCCTCTCTCTCCTCCTCTACCTGAGCGGATGTCAGAGATACTTCAGAATGTCTTTGTTCTAATGTGTGTGTGTGTGTGTGTGTGTGTGTGTGTGTGTGTGTGTGTGTGTGTGTGTGTGTGTGTGTGTGTGTCTGTTCTCGTCCCTTGCTGTTGTGTGTGGGGCGACCGGTCAGTTCATCCCTATGATCGTGGAGATCTGCTGTGGGCTGGTGGAGGAGATGGGTCTGGAGTACACAGGGATCTACCGGGTGCCGGGAAACAACGCCATGGTGTCCAGCCTGCAGGACCAGCTTAACAAGGGCATCGACATCAACCCTCAGGAGGAGGTATGGGATACACCAAACCCCTGCTCTCCCCTCCATACTCATCTGAACACGGACATTTACACAGCTGACTAAACACACAGAAACCCAGGAGACACGGTCGCCATAGCGTAGCTGATTGATCCTTTTAAACCCACCCACGCCGGGAAGGTTGGGTGGGATGATTATATCAATGTAATGACAGGGGAGCCGACATGTTCATGCCTAGTTAGTTGGTCCTACTTCCTTGGTCGAGGCCTTGACAACATTCCGTTCATTCCGTCTGTGTTCCTCCCCGCTCCTCCTTGGACGCCCGCCTCCCGTCTGCTCGGCGCACTCAACAGAAGTGGCAGGACCTGAACGTGGTCAGCAGCTTGCTCAAGTCCTTCTTCCGCAAACTGCCAGAGCCCCTCTTCACAGATGGTAAGACGAGTGTTGCGCGTAATCTGTGTGGACACGTTGCCCCCTGGAGACGGAACACTATTTCTGGGATGGAAGCGGGTGCCCAGCAGGGCTCTGTCTCCACCGTTGGTGGTATTAATACTGTTGGCCGACCTCGTTTTACCTTTCTTTTCGCAGACAAATACATTGATTTCATCGACGCCAATCGAATGGACAACGCAGGGGACAGGCTTAAGACCATGAAGAAGCTGGTAGGTTACTGTTTCCTCGTGTGTGTGTGTGTGTGTGTGTGTGTGTGTATGTGCTAAGGTGTTTGGACGGCATCATCGAACAGGAATGGTATGTGTTTGTGTGTGTAACAGACATCTGCAAAGCTAATTCAGTGTTGACTTTCCTGTTCTCCCTCCATCTTAGATCCGTGACCTGCCAGACTACTACTATCACACTCTGAAGTTCCTGGTTGGCCATTTGAAGTGTGTAGCCGACCATGCAGACAAGAACAAGGTCCGTTAAGTCAGTCTCTCTCTGTGGGAATAGTAATAGATGTGCAAGTCAACAGTTTTCCCTTCATAACAGGGAAGTCATTCTCTTCAGATTTAACTGGTGATGAAACCCTCCTCTCAATCATCTGACTAACGGGTTGTTTGTCCCGTCTTGCCTTTTCTGTTTTATACTGATTTCATATCTAGTCTCTAATCTAGTATTTCTGATGTGTGTGTGTGTGTGTGTGTGTGTGTGTGTGTGTGTGTGTGTGTGTGTGTGTGTGTGTGTGTGTGTGTGTGTGTGTGTGTGTGTGTGTGTGTGTGTGTGTGTGTCTATATAGAGCCACAACA
>JAVQIZ010120701.1:0-11597 GCA_036023535.2 Galaxias brevipinnis | reverse complement strand
TCAACGGTTCAGGCTGGTGGTGGTGGTGTAATGGTGTGGGGGATATTTCCTTGGCATACTTTGGGCCCCTTAGTACCAACTGAGCATCGTTTATATGCCACAGCCTACCTGAATATTGTTGCTGACCATGTCCATCCCTTTATGACCAGTGTTCCCATCTTCTGATGGCTACTTCCAGCAGGATAACGCGCCGGGTCACAAAGCTCAAATCATCTCAAACTGGTTTCTTGAACATGACAATGAGTTCACTATACTCAAATGGCCTCCACAGTCACCAGATCTCAATTCAATAGAGCACCTTTGGGATGTGGTGGAATGAGAGATTCGCATCATGGAACCGACAAATCTGCAGCAACTGAGTGATGCTATCATGTCAATATGGACCAAAATCTCTGAGGAATGTGTCCAGCACCTTGTTGAGTCTATGCCACAAAGAATTAAGGCAGTTCTGAAGGCAAAAGGGGGTCCAACCCGGCACTCGCAAGGTGTACCTAATAAAGTGGCCAGTGAATGTACATGTCATATGTCCTGTTCACAATGTGCATGTGCTGCAGGGCTGTTGGGGGTCAGAGTAGAAAATGATCCCAAATCGAGAGGAAACTCAGTATTGATAACACATGTGTTCCCACTCTCAGTGAGGACCCTCAAGGCGTGATCCGGCCACATGACAAATGGCTGCACAGCGTGGGGGGATTATCCATTTTTGGTTTATAAGAATGCAACAAGAGCAATGCACCGCACGCGACATACAACCGTCATTGAATTTGTTGCAGCCACCATGGAATTGAATTAAGGATCACCAACAGAAATAAATGGAATGTTTGCTACAGCATGAATGAGTAATTGTCTAAGAAGAAAAAAATATGCTAATGGAAAAAACACATAACCAAGGACATCAACCCCTCATATTCTGTGCACAAATCCCCATACATAAATATATTCCTACCTTTATCTTTTGACCTCTGTGAAGGAGAAGGGGCCGTGCAAACGTGTCCAATTTATCACCAGACTCACTACATTTGCATAATTACCTTCGGATGTTCTGATAACAAATGATTAAACATGCATGGTGAAAGTGCCCTCTGTAGGCTAGAGGTCTGTGAGAATGAAAACTACTGCAGTTCTTGCAATGCTACAGTTTGGTTTCCTACCATCCTGCAACGATAAAACTATTCTCTTCCTTCCTTCCTACTAGACGTTTCTTTATCTTTTTCGTGGTTGCAGCCACAAAAAGTTGGCTGAACAGCTCATTGTTAGCAACTATGCTTTCCTCCTTGTTTTATTTCCTGTTTCTTTCAATGGTCTTTTGTTCTCTTCCTTGTATGTTTCTGCTTGCCTTTTGTAAAGCACATTGAATTGCCTCTGTGTATGAATTGTGCTATTACAAGTCAAATTGCTTTGATTTGATTCGATTCCTCAGCCTCTTCCTTCCCACTGACTCATCTGAGTCTTTTTTCCTCTACAACACAAGTCTCGATGTGTGTGATAAACAAAGCTGTTCTTCCTCCAAACTGTTCTCCGCATTCCTTCCATGTTGAACTCAGGCCAGCCAGATAGCATTGTGGAAGACACACGAACACATGGATTCCTCACATCCTCCACATTGGCTCATGAGTAATGGATCGAACTTTCCCTTCTCCTCAATAGATCGACTTTATTAGTTGGAGCAGGTGCTGGATATCCTTCGCCTCAGAGCACATTTGCAAAAGCCTACTTAGAGGCACAGGAGACACTGCTAGAGAATGGTAATTTAGAGGATGGCAAAGTGAAACAACACATTGTTTGAAATTAGAGATAAGGCAAGGGAGGAACAACAATCTGAAAATGTGACCCTGAGGCAAATCATCCCTTCATGTCAGGTCTGTGAGATTGAAAGTTAATTGAAATCAGTGCTTACGGAGATCTACCCACTTGAGACAGTCTTATCAGTGGAAGATATGAGATGTGTCACGTGTTAGGGGCCATCTTGGTTTATCTGCTGACTTTATTTTGCTGTGTGGCTAATGTTCCGTTGCAGAGCGATGGATGGATGGGTGTTTTTGAATCCTGTGTCATATGCAATCTCAACAACCCATCTGTTGAGTGCTCATGTCCTGCTTTAAGTGCACAAGCTTAACTCTGTGTGTGTGTGTGTGTGTGTGTGTGTCTGTGTGCCTGTGTGGCTGTGTGTGTGTGTGTGTGTGTGTGTGTGTGTGTGTGTGTGTGTGTATGTGTGTGTGTTTGTGTGCGTGCGCGTGCGCGTGTGCGTGTGTGTGTGTTATCCTAAATTCTGGGGATGGCAAACCCAGCCAGCACAATAGTAGTAGACATCACAGATTAAAAAGAACTCTTTGTGTTAAGCATCTGTAATTCCATTGGATTACTTTTCCATTTGCAAGTATGTAGTTTCAAACGTTTCAAACAAGCTGCACACTCACTGTGTTTGTGTGTGTGTGTGTGTGTGTGTGTGTGTGTGTGTGTGTCTGTCTTGTATTTGTGTATGACTGTGTGTGTGCATGTGTGTATGTGTGTGTGTGCTTGTGCAGGAGTGTGGGTTTGTGCAAATTGTAATTTATACAGTATTTTAAACAAAACATAATTCTGGCTCAACACTTAACAGTCTCTGTGGCTTGAGTAGAATTTGTTATTCATGTTCCTCCAGTCCAATGTGTAATATGAACTCACCAAACACCACTGGGTATCATCACATCACTCTGTTTTGATCATGCGTCTCATCTGCTTTTTGTCTAGGAACTCCCTTTTAAAGTGATAACAAGAAATCGCTGTTTCTAAGTCAATATGGGTAAATTCAGTTTGATACTGTAGAGTAGGCTGACGTGCATGTGGAATATCTACAAAGTGTCTAATCCTTAGTCTTCAATAAATTATATCACGATTATGCAAACCAAAATAACAGTAGAAACTGTTGACATGAGCCAAATTCCTGGTCGGAAATCATGTGTAAAGTCTGAAATAACCTTTTAATCAAACTTCTTTACTGTCAGTCAGAGCATATTCTTGCATATTCAGGTTTGTTTGATTACATTGATAGAGCAGTTTTTAAGGAAATGTTGAAACAATATAAAATAATTTTATATTGCAACAGCCTGCAACTACCGCGTTTATCTCGACAAATTAAACAGATTTTTCTCACCACAGATTTGTCGCTCCGCCCCTTTTGGTAGGTTATACTGTCCGTGCGTGTTCGATCACTCTTCCAGTTTTGGTACCAAAGTGGCGCACCAAGCGATGCTCACAGTTCAATTATTTGGACCATAAAGTCTATGTACGCTTACGAAAATGCACGATCATCATAGAAACGTTCACGGTAAGCCTTTGCTCAACTGTCAATGATTCGAATGTACATAGTAATGTTCACTAGGAAGGAAATACAAACTTAGACCATCAGTTGCAGTTGTCAAATTTTCTAGCCATTTTCGTAGCTTCTTGTCGTTCTACAATTTTCATAACAGCAATGCAGGTTTTGTTTTCCTTTGCCTGATTGATCAGTGAATAGAACGACGTGCAATTGTAAGTATTCGATTTTGAAAGCTGTCTAAGTTTGATAGCGGTCAATTGATATTTGAAATGTTTCCTCTATACCTTTATTTAATTGTAGTGTGTTTAAGATATGGCTATGACATTTGGAAAATTAAAATCATCCCAGGCATTTGCTTGCTAATTTGCTTTTATTATTGAGATTGGAATCGAGAGTGTAAGCTTGAAACCAGTCTCCAGATATGATTGGAAAATAAAACATAATTGCAACTCCATAGGATAGGGTAAGAAGTACACAATGGAAAACCGCATGCTTGTGTTCAAAGCCTCTAGAAGAAAAGCTTCAACCAAATATACAATGTTTTGGTTTTAGTCGAGCCAGCTGTCAGGGGAGGTGGCTCTGGAAATGATCAGTAGCACCTCTGGCTTACTGGCAACTTGAAACATTGTATTTCAGCTCCGCCAACTGAAGAAAAACGGGTTATTTATAGGCTACCAATCAATACTCAAGATACTTTCCCGTTAATCTTTATATTTCAGTGATTTCAGATTGATATAGATAAATAGCTGATTTAAGCTTAAAAAGTATTGACGCTGGCTAGCTTCTCTTCAGAACCATGGACAGTGACATTGTATGCGTTGCCCACATCGTGCCTTCCTGTCATCGGCGTGCCTTGGAGGAGGAGCCCAACAAGCACTAGTAGTTATGGACCATACTTTGGTTATGGGTCATACCTGTGTCTCACTTATATTAATGATTTCACCTATTATTATTTTTTTTATTTTTGTATGTTAAGTTGGCTTGTTTGTTCATTTTATATTGAATACGGAATAGGAAATGGCACGTAGGTCTTCCCCTTTGTCCACCCTGGCAATCCTGACATTTCACTGTCTGGTTCACACTCACGCTACCCAATGACGATTTCTAACTACCTAAAATAATAAAAAAAGTGGTCCGCCTATATATTTTCCCTTTTGTGCAGGTTGACTTTGCAATGCCCAGAGGACATTTGAGTGCTTATTGGATGTGTGAAGTGGAAAACATCTATCTGTGAATTTGTTTGACCAGGTGCACTACTCTATATTCTACACTGTTGTATTCAATTTCTGTTAGCAAATACATAGATATTTTACAGCAGCACCGTTTGTTGAATTAATAAAAGATTTGGCAAGGTACTGCTGAAAAAAAAACACTAATCACTGTTTTGAAAATAGTTTGAGGAATGACTTAATTTATTAATTCAAACCGCTAAGTCATTAAATACCTTCTGGAAAAGCAAGGGTGAATCATGCATGAGGCTGTGTAATTAAACCGTGTTATCCTCATTAATAATCACTTTATAATAGGAGCTCATCAGTAAATGCCTCCAATCCCTGAAGGTATCCATGGCTTTGATGTTCTGTGAATTGGAGTAATCATCAGTAACAGCAGGCTAGAGTAATTGTGGAACACAGTAACTATGAAAACATCTGCTTGAAAATCTTAGGATTGTGGTAGGACAGAGGAGAAAAACAACTGTACCCATATTTGTGTAAACGATATCATAAAGACTCTCAAGCTTTGTACCTTTGGCTATGTACTGTAATTCTAAAAAAAAAAGAGGGGGAGGACTGGTTGTGGAAAGGTGATAGAGGAAGAGAAGAGGAGGCAGAGCGGAGAGAGGGAGAGGGAGTGAGAACATGCCTGCTGGGCTGCTGTCTGAACACATTACAGTATCGTAGGTTGACAGCCCACCATCAAATATAGATAAAGGATACTGCTTGTTCCCGACTGTCAAGTTATGTTGCTACTCGAAAAATCACCAGATAATAAAGTTCAAACAGGAACACGTGAACGTTATCAATTGAGTTTTGCATTACAATGGTCTTCCTTTAACAAGATGCTTCTATATTTTAAACTGTGTGATCAGTGTGTGAATAATGTACTATCTGTGTACATTTTATGGTATAAGTATTATTGTTCCATTGACTCTACTAGAAAAATTAAGAAAATTCCCTATTTGTTTTCCAGGCTGAGTGACAAGCCTGTCATCCAATCACCACGATGATCGCCACGGGTGGCCTGCTGCGTATGAACAGGCGCCAGGACTCCCTCCGCTCCAAAAATCGAGCGGAGAACAAGAGGAAGAGGAAAGCCAAAAAGAGGAAGAAGAACGATGTGGTGGTGGTGAAGGGCAAGCTCAACCTATGTTCTCCTGCGGGCCTGGTGGCTGCGGTGGGAGTTGTAGTTCTTATGGTGGGGATTACCATGGCTGTGATGGGCTACTGGCCAAACCACAAACAGGTGTACCAAGAGCCCCATAAACCTGCACCCAACAGCAGGATGAGCTACTCCAAAAGCCCACCCACGTCTTCTCCCAACTGGACCAGCAATAAGCATCCATTGGACCAGGCCAAGCCGGTGAACGAGAGCCGCTCAAACGGCAGCGCATCGGACAGTCCTTCTTCGTGTGGGTTTTTCTGTGACTTCCTGGACCGCCACCTGTACTCAGACAATCTCAAAGTGTTTGGCCCCCTCGTGATGGGCATAGGCATCTTCCTCTTCATCTGCGCCAACGCGGTGCTGCACGAAAACAGAGACAAGAAAACCAAAATCATCAACCTGAGAGACATTTACTCCACGGTGATTGACCTCCATAGCATACGGACAAAGGAGTACTCGCCACTCAACGGCTTAGTGAACTACACCCAGGCCGGGGGTGCAGATGCTCCCCCTGGGGAACACGGCGCTAGTGGCGCGCTCGCCCGCAGCTCGTGGCCCTCGACTGGCCTCAGCCACCCTGGGGAGCTGGGCCCAGACGAGCTGTGTCGACGCCGCAGCTGGTCGAGGGACGTGCAGACCTTCACCGACACGGTCTACAGCATCTACAGAGACCACAGCAGTAGCACAGAGCAGACACCACAGCCCCGGCAGTGGGAGACCACGTCCATCGTCACGTCCTCCGTCAACGCCTTCACCCTGCCCGTCATCAAGCTGAACAACTGTGAGGTGGAGGAGTCGGAGAAAGGGGATACCAAGGGGCACGCGGAGGAGGAGGAGCTGGTCGGGAATGTTGGTGCAGAGCATAGTGTCCCGGATATGCAGGCGAGCAATAGTCACAGTGCTTTGATGGACACCAAAGAAATACATCCCTGTGTGACAGACCTGCCCTCTCCCCAGGATACCCAGAATGCAGTAGCCAGTGACGCAGGAGAACAACAGGAAGCGCAAAACGAGCCAGCCCAAAGGCCTCAGATGCAGTTGTTTCCTCCCTCCCCTGTTGCCAGGGCGATGGGGTCACGGCTGTCACTCAACTCCCTCACGGAGCAGCCCAGGTCCGTGCGGCGCTGCAGTCTCTCTGTATCCGCTGGTCGCCAAGGCGACAGGGCCAGGCGATTCAGCTGTCCTCGCCTAGAGCGCTCAAACAGCAAGGGCTACATCAAACTGGCAGACATGGGGGGCGACTCCTTTGAGGCCTCGGACACGGAGACTTCCTTATTGGTCCCAAAACAGGAAGTAGCAACAGCAGTAGCAGCAAACGCTCAGAATGAGGAGGATTTTGTGACACCCACCACCTCACCAGAACAATAAATGTACACACTGTTTGTCACTAAAACTCTTAGTATTGCTATACTAATGTATTGGTTTCCTTGTTTCCTTCTTCCTTTCTGATGTAAAATGGGCAAGGTAAGGAAAGGAGGCTGTTTATGACAATTGAAATACAGCCATGTAAACCATATGAACAAGACTCTTTATAAATAGCCACCACAACACCAACTCTATATTCAGATGTAACTTTTCTATATATTTTTTCCATTGTAGCAACAGCAATACCAACATAGTAAGACTTACATTTGATTCGTACAATGATTATCATTCTTAGAATACTGAATTATAGCATTTCCTATTCCATAGAAGTGAATTGCAGATACTCTGAAAAATGGTAGTGTGTGCCACTGAAAAGTTTTAGTGTAAGTGTGTTCCTATATATTGTTATGTGTATAATGTGGGAATAGATTAATTGAATTGAATCTCAGGTAGACGTTCAGTTTAGGAATGGGACCTCCAGGAGGGGGGTTGAACCTCTGTGCACACACTTGTTTAATGATTTAAAAATGTTTAATGCTTCATTAAACCTGACTGTAACACCTATATGTGCAATAATACGCATTTATTGTGTGGTATAATCTGTGTAGAGTTATTTGACCGTTCTATGCACATGTACTTAGTGAAAAAACGAAATTATATTTTTGTTCCTTACCAAAAAAAACAGTACTCTACTGACCGCTTGTATTGTTCTAGACTTCGCTTTCTCACGAGTTTTATCATCAGACTAACGTGGCCATCTAGTGGTCATATATTTAAATCGGTTTATTTCGCGACAACCTCAAGGTGGCAGTCTAATCACGTGGTGAAATTCCATTATCGTGCACGTTCTGCGAAGTATTTTCTGTAGTTGTAAACCAATTATTTCCAAGGAAGGCGGAGTCAAAGACTGAAAGAGCTTCGTGAAGAAGCTGTTCAGAGTAGGTTGACATGAGGAACACACATGAGGGAAGTCTTTTCAGGGTTGAAGACATTGTCTGGATTCCTCATTGTAACTTAATTTGACTAAGGATTTGAGTAAGGTAACATGCTCTTTGCTTTTTGTTTATCACGTATTTCAAGTCAATGATAGTTTTCTTTGTAAACAGTTCAGGGCAAAAACAAACGTGTTTTTGTTTTTTTTCAAACTGATTGTGGCTTGCCCTGCACATATGTGTACAGTAGACTTCAGGGTTCAACATATTGATTATTGATTATGTAAATATTCAGTATTGAGATTTTGGACAGCAGTATAAGGAAAAACAAACTAAAACTCATTACTGTTTCATTTTCTATTCTCAAACTCGTTTGGACAACTCGTGGACTTTTCAACATGCTGTGTGCTGCTAATGGTAAGTACATGAGAGATAGTAGTATGTTCTATTGTCCGAGCCTTAGAAGTTGTTAGGCTGACAGCCAGCTATAAAAGGTCTATAAGCTTTTCATCCAACTAAGCATGAATTCTCTCTTTGACATACTATGTTCAACTGAATAACTGTGGATGTTGATGACTGTCTGGACTGTGATTGTGACATGTTGAAATCAGCACTCTTAGCAGATTCCTTCACATTTGTTGCTCAAAGTGCTGATTAGGCAGGGCTTGTTTTTCTTGACAAGCTCACTCTCACCTGACCAAGAGTGGACACGCTAGCAGACGGTTCGGAAAGGGGAAATTCACACAGCATGTGTTTCCTCTGGTCACTGCTAAAAATGAAGTGTCAGGAGATCAATGAACTCGCTGCAAAGCCTCTTTGTACTTAACATTTTGTTGTATGTCCCGATTTGGCGTTTGCTTTCATACAGTTGTTCCTAACATAGAGTTTCACTCTGGGAGTTCCTTAAGGAGTCACCCGAAATAATCGATGTTATTTGAATATCTCTTCCCTCCCACTATTCTGTAGTATGTGGTATGAAGTTGAATAATCGAGGTGAATCTACATGACTAGGCCCTCAGATGATAGGAAAGGTCAAAATCCGCCGAGTCATATTTATTGGTCAGTCAAACCAAGTACAGTGAACTGATTGGCCTGAAACTTGTAGCATAGCTTCTATACACACAGAGAGAAAAAGCCAAGCTCTGGCCGCTCAGTCACAATCGTGTGTGTTTATCTAGGAGCTATTTCAGGCATTTGAATCAACAATATTGCCCATTATTCAATTCATTATCAATTGGGGTTGTAGCGGTCCCCCGGGCTGTTTGCACACGACACAATGGCTCACTGTGCTGATCTGGGATCGTGGTCTGGTGAGAGGAGGATGTGTGTGTCTCAGAGGCAGGGGCCTAAGGTCAAACGAGACATGTCTGTAGTACATCTTTTAGCGCTATCACGATTTGCTGATAAGATGCGCAAAGGTTGGAGGAGAAAATAGGAGAGAGTGAGAAGGGACTTTTTTACGATATGGGCCCAACCACAGTGCAGACGAGCCTACGGCACAGACTTTCGACCTGTCGTCCGTCTCTTATTTTTTTTCTGCTAGGTGAGCAGTTTTTTTCCCGGAAGTCAGTTTGTACCTTAACACGTGAGGGCCGTTCACCATGCGTTCATGAAAGCCCATGAAGGTCTGTGAGAGATAACACACACATGGCCCGTTCTCATTGGGCAGCATGATAAGCTGGTTAGGAGTGTTATCGTCCCACTCTTGGCGGATCACTTGAGGGTGGTATGGACCACACTGTTTTGCCTTTTAAAGCCATGCTGCTGGGGATGGCACCGCGGTTATCGCACGGTATTTATAGTGGACAACGGGGAGCGGGAGTCAGGGTTCCTTTGACAGTCCCTGAAGGTATACTGCTTGTAAGAACCCCATTTGTTATTTTCTCCCAAGAGCCAAGACCTGGGGCACAAAGAACTGCCGTGAGGTTTATCTTCCTCCTCCTCCTCCTCTCCCCCCCCCCCCCTCCCCGCGTATCTTCCGGTCTGTGCTGGTCCTAACACACCGCCTCTGCAAACACGGCACAAAGGTCTCCAAAAGACTCCCCGTGAATTAGATCCTTGAGATAAGATAAGCGTCCTGCACGTGCAAGCCTAACCTTGTGACGGACAGGAACTGATGACGTTGTCCAACCCGCTCAAGCATCCCGAACCCATGTATCACTGACTAATAGATTTGTTCCAGAGAAGAGAAGACTACGGTGTGCCAGACAGACTTGGTGCCCTGTTTCCCAGTAGGAAGAGTTTATTGGTGGTGGGGTGGAGGGGGGGGCTGACTATGAGGTGTATCAGCCTCTTTAATTTGGCGCGTACTCATTGTGCCCTCACTGACCCGCCTCCCCCTGCAAGTCAAACTGTAGCCTACATAAGTGAGCAGGGACACTCAGTGGGGGCCTGGCCAAAGGAACACATTGTATAGAGCTTATCATGTGTCTGTTCCTCTGAGGTCCCCGGCTAGCACCTCACTCTGATAATTGAGGGTGTCCTGCTGTGATGTGATAATCAAAGGACCATACTGGGCGTTGGTTGTCCTCAGACTCACTTCTGGCTGAGCCATAATTATGTTTTTTTTTTTCTGGGCTCTAGGGATGGCAAGGAATGCGGGCCGGAACCTTTCTTTTTTTTAATTGGGTCACATGGGCAATTTGCCACATTTTGTAAGCATGCTTCATCATAATTATGTGCTGATGATCTGCCAGAGAGCTCGCTGTGCGCAACACTTGAAATTAGCTGTAATGATCTTCACAAGGTCTGTGTTTTTCAGGAGCAGGTTGTGCACAATGTCCCGAGCTTTAGTGAATGAGGCGGTGCACTCAATGGACACTGATGTTACCAATTGTTGGGGTTTTTTCTTCTGTGCTTCCTGTGCTAGTTGTCATTGACTATGAGAGATTCCCCTCTTGTTGCTTCTAACAGTAATGTAAGACCTGTGGCCATGTGGACAGAGAATCTAATCCATTCAATGGGGTGGCCAATCGTGACATGTAGTACATTCTGTCCGGCTGCCGGTCTTGATAAAGCCCACGTTTATTCTCAGGTTCAAGAGTCAGGAGGACTAAAGGTCAGGTTTGCCTTTTTATTAGGAACTAAGCGAGCCTCTGATAGTGGCACGTGGCGTCTGTGAACCTCAGAAATGAGCTGACAGCATAGAGGCTGGGACCGACAATCACATGCTGTCGGTCTGGCAGCGTTAACCATTCTGCTGACAAAGGGATGATCCTCAGAAACGCACAGACATGTTCTCTAGCATTAATTATAAGTCATTAAGCAGCGTGTTAGTCCTGTTCCTGGCTCTACTTCTAAAAAATTTTTTTACTTGCAGACATTATGGCAGTTTTGCCTCAATGTCGATTGACTGTTGGTTGAAAGTATATTTGTGTTTCCTTGAACATAGCACATATAGATTATTTCCTGGATTTTCTTCACTGTACATTTTCTTTGACTGTGAAGTAGGTCTGAGTGTTTTGGTACTGAGGCTTGGGTAATAACTTGACTTGTTACCTGAGTGTGTAAGGTACTTTAAATTTGGGATTGGGATAGGCCTAACTGGTGAATTTACTTATGAATCATAGGAGGACCTTTTAGAGTACTGGAAAAACATAAAATATAAACTAATATTAAAT